>JAFFST010051042.1:156544-197318 GCA_022414735.1 Noturus placidus | reverse complement strand
GGTTTAGGGGGCAATCACTTTTTCACACAGGGCCATGATGGTTTGGATTTTTTTTCACCTTTAATAATAAACACCTTCATTTACAAATTGCATTTTGTGTTTTCTTGTGTTGTCCTTGACTATTGTTTAAATTGGTTTGATGTTCCGAAACACTTAAGTGTGACAAACATGCAAAGGAACAGGAAATGAGGAAGGGGGCAAACACTTTTTCACACCACTGTAGTGCATAGAATTCTATTCAATTTTATTTTTATAGTGCTTTTAACAATGGACATTGTCACAATGTGACTTCACAGAACTAGGGGGATTTAGATTTAGATCCATAATGAACGGGTCATAGGAAAAAGAAAACCTTTCTGAGGATGCGGTTTGGGATGCAACCCAGAATTCTCATTGAATGTTTAATACTTGCATGCTTCAGTTTAATTTGCACGGTGGAGGAGGACAACATAACGCACATTGGAAAATGTTCTTCTGCATGTAGCTTGCATTTTACTGAGAGGGCAAAATCGTCTATCTGGCTGCTTTAAGAATCAAACTTTTTTTTTTAATACAGTCAATAGTGATAATGTGATTGAGATAAAATATGGTTCCTGCTTAAACAGGTCAGTACAATGTCTGACTCAAAACCATAGAACACACACACACACACAGAATATGGATACAAGTATGTGGACACCTGACCATCACACCCATATGTGCTTGTTGAACATCCCATTCCAGCTTTAGTCCACTTTTGCTGTTATAGTAACCTCCACTATTCTGGAAAGGTTTTCCACTAGATCTTGGAGTGTGGCTGTGGGGATTTGTGTCCATTCAGCTATAAGAGCATTAGTGATGTCAGGCACTGATGATGGGCGAGGAGGCCTGGGGTGCAGTCAGTGTTCCAGTTCATCCCAAAGTTGTTCAGTGGGGTTAAAGTCAGGGCTTTGGGCAGCTCACTGAAGTTCTTCAACACAAATTTTGGCAAACCATATCTTCATGGACCTCACTTTGTGCACAGGGGTATTGTCATGCTGGAACAGGTATAAACCTCTTACTTCCAGCAAAGGGAAGTTGTAATGCTACAGCACACAGGGACATTCTATATAATTGTGTACAGGTTGTAACTTTGTTATAACAGTTTGGGGAAGGCGAACATATGGGTGTGAAAGTCCGGTGTCTAAAACGTTTGGCCATAGTGTGCCACCATACATACTATAAATGTTTAGCATTTTACCAATTGAATCAAGGCAACACCACATGCTGTCTCACCTAAGCAGAATGCCTCGGGCATCAGGTTTCTCATCAGAGCTTTTGAAGATGTCAAACTTGGTGGTGAGGGTGAGAGATACCTCCATCTTATTGTATTGAGTCAAAGTCTGCTCCAGGTTTGGGTCTGCAGAGTTGATAACCCCCTCTCCTGTGAGTGATGATTACAGTCAGAAAAGTTTGTAAGAGTAAGAAGTAATGAAATCATTTATACACACTGAATGCCTTATATGCTCTTTTCTTTAATGCCTATACTCCTGAGTAATAATCAGTTCACTCCAGGTAATAAAAACCACAAATAACATAGCACACTGTAACGAAAGCAGTACACGTTTGTTTGAAGATGTGTTACAGAAAGGTCACTATTTTGAGAAGGTAGGTTGAGATTTTGGGGAGGGCGGTTATTTGGGGACCATGCGTGATGTCGTAATTTATAGTATGCAGGTGTGCAGACTAACCAACGAGGGCTTGGACAGAAGGCACTTTGCCGAGGTCCCTCAGCAGAAGGAAGAGAGCATCATTCTGATCAGGACACAGTGCATCCTGGTGCTCCAGCAGCAGCTGAACAAAGACCAAGACACAAATGCTATTAGAACATACAGTAGAATGTAGAAATATATAATATTTAAAAATGTACAAAAAAGTGAATAAAAAAAGTTAATTGTTAATCAACAGTCATACCTTGTGCGTATTAATGAGCTCCCCAATCGAGATGTAGATAACAGGTTTGTTGAGAATGACCATCTCAGAATATTCATCAATGTTAAAACGTTCCTCAGGCTCGGGAACGTCACACACCATTTTAAGGAACTTCCTGTTAGTTAAATAGGGAACGTTCCGGTAACCAGTCTCAAAATTCAAATTATTCTACTAGTGACAATATTTAATAAGTGACTCTTGAACTCACCTGAACTTGTTGTGCATGTGCGTGATGTAGTCATTCAGGGCACGCAGGTGTGCAGAGTCCCCCTGAAAGTACTTGTGTGCCGCACTGTGTTGCAGGATTCGGGCAATGGAACAAAGTGTTCGTCGCTGATCAGGCAGAAGAACCGAACCTACCCCAAACTCCACTACATCAAATCCATCAGGAGCCACGACAGCAGGGTTCATGTAGCGGTAGTACACCAGGTTACCTACAATCTAACAGCATTAAATAATAATTACACACACACATGCAGAAATCTATAATGCAAACTACGTATAAAGGGAGAGGCACAGAAGCACCAAATTCTACTGACCAATCCACACACACACACCAATCTCTGCTTATTAAAATAAAACCCTTTAAGCTGCTAACCTTGTACAACTCCTCCTCACTGGCTTGAGGAAACTTCTCATGCAGGGAGTCTCGCAGAACTTTAGTGGTGTAGCGCAACCCATACCTAACACACATACACACACGTAAGAATAAAGTCCGTATCAATGCAAAGTATTCCTCAATACTGCTGAAGGACAGGGGTGAAGGCTTTGTTTACCAAGGACCAAAAACAGACCTCAAAGTGTACACAGAACATGTTCTAGATCTGTGTACAAGAACCACAGGAACATACTAGAAAATTACATATAAAAACACCTACAAATGGCTTTAAGTAATAAATATTTTCTCTTTAGAAGAACACAATGGCATGGCTCCTGAGTGGTACAAACAGAAAAGTGTTCCCCCTATCGTCAGGAGACCAAGTTCAAATCTTGACAACAGCACAGCCATCTGTGGCCGGGGAGATCCAAGGTACAAAGCAGGCAATAATATCCAAGGATGAAGGATGGCTTAAAGCTCTCCACTGTCGATTAGAGTGATTCTAACTAACCAATATTCTATTCTAACTAACCACAAAATCGGATATCGATTTTGTGATATCAGATCCATTGATAATTGAGAATTGTGCGCAGGACCACTACTGCAGCACTGTACCAGAGGATAGACTAGTTAAGAACAGTGTGCACAGGTAAAGTATACTTGCTTTGCTTTAATTAATAAACTTTATTTTACATAACATGTATGCACAAATTAGATGTGTTACATAAATACTTGATACGTAGTTTAAGCAGCTTGGCACAAAGAAATACAGACAAACTCATTGGTTCACGTAATCTCTTTACCTCATCAAAGCTTCTGTTTATTTATTTATTTATTTATCATTGTGTCAAAAACAGAAGAATAGAAGTAAAACAGAAATAAATAACTATCGGCTCCGCATAATTTGTTATTGGGCACAAACATGCAAATAATCGGTAATAAAACAATAAAAAAAAAGGTTCTGAGGCTTCACCCTGACTAGTTGGTAGCTGTAGTGTAACAGGGGAGAACTAACTAGTTGGTTGGAATTGGCAAATCGTTATAATTGGAATATTTAACAACCACATAACTTGGACCTCCACCTGACAAACACACTTTTCTGCCACTGGGGTTTCTGCATAAGCATGGACAGAAGTTCCTAAAAATAAAAACAAAAAGGATAAACCATCTGGAAAAACCAGACACTCGCACATGTGTATATACATACGGCAATTTGTGCAGGTTGCTGGTGATGGCGTGGAGCACGCGGTCAGTCAGTGTCTTCAGGTTAGTGACCGCAATGTTTAAACGCTGCTGCACCTCTGGGTGACTGAGTGCCTGCTCTGCACTCACCTCATATGGCAGTGAGCTGTGAAAACACCACCAACATAGCACAAACGCACAAAATACCAAAATTCTACAAGAACATGATTAACCGACAACATAATGCGAGTGAATACTGCGCAAAATAAACGGTGTTCATAGACCAGATGCAGCACTGACCTCTTGTGGCCGGTTTGGCTCTCAGTCTGGTTTATCCAGCTCTTGTAGATCTCCACAGGATCTATGCGAATGCTCAGCGTACGATCCTGCAGAACCTCACGTACCACCGGCCCTAAAATCTCCCGCAATGCATTCTGGCCACGAGCATGACGATAGAAACTCACCAGCATCTTTATGACTGTGGGGTTCCCCGTCACCACCTCCTGAGGCTGGTCCACCTTCAGTCTTTCTCAAAAAGACATAAAATGCTACACATAAATAACACAATAGCACACTTAATCTAAATTAAGACAGTACAGCATCTACTGATGTTCATGCTTGAGGAGACAAAACAGTGTGCGGATGTGGAAACTATACTTGATCTCGTGGCGGAGGGCGGTAGTAAAGAGCTGCAACAGCAGATATGCCTCTCTACAGTCAGAGCCGTAGTTAAAGAGCGTGAAAATGACCGTCTCCATGAAACGTGTGCTCTTATTCTGCTGCATCAGGAATATGAGCTGGGCCAGGTATGATGGCTGGGTCTGTGGGCACAGACAGACACATGCGAGCGTCAGTATATTTATGTAGAACCAAAACACTAGAAATACTAGAGACAAGCACTACATGAATAGCACTCCACAGTAATACCAACTCTTGTTATTCTCCAGTGCCCCCCCCCACGTAATCTCCATCTGCTGCATCATTAGCATAAATGGACTGCATATTCACTGAAAATAATTTAAACATTTCTCAACATTGTGTAAAGAAAATAGAAAACCACTTTACTCATACATCGCATATAATGGAAGTCCAGGGGCAGTTTGGTGGAGCAGCTTTAATGAATTTTGAACCAAAGGTATATAAAAGTACAAATGATACGGATTTAGAATGTAATTTACAGGTAAAACAGATTAATATTAAATAAAACTACATAAGAACTGCTATAGTAAGACATTCCCAATTGCCTCAATCTAAAACTGGTACTTTTAGAGTGTAACCACTGTATTTTATATTTGTTTTATACAGTCGCATACATGTAATGTTATCTAAAGTCAGCAGGTCTTCTGTTTCATATTCAGTACAGGAAAACATGCTGAAATTAATGTCAGTGATACATACACTAAAGATGATATTTGGTGAAAAAACACTGAAGCATTCAAGATTAAGGTATCCAGCTAGGAAATGGGTGTACCTGTAACAGGTAGAACAGGTGCTGATAAGCCTCCAACTTCTCCCTTTTGTCTTTGCTGAGAGACTTGAGACCCTTGTGTTTGTCCAGGGCCATCATGTCAGACAACTCTTCTTTGTTCTTCTTGGTGAGTTTCTTATGGTGTGACACCACCTCCTGCACCCCAGGACCAGACCAAAACAGGACAGAGTTACACACATGAAGCAGTTTTTGTGAACAGACATCCTGGCACCCTGAATAAACAACTAAAGCATGCTGGCGTTTGCTATTTCTCTAAAAACAAAGTAATGCGGGAACATGTCAAAGAAGAACATGTCCACAGGCTAAATGAGTGTCTTTGTGTGGTTTCCGACCTGAAGCGTGACACGGTTGCGAACCAGCAAGCCGATCTTCAGGTCCATAAGGTCCAGGTCTGCCTCTAATTGCCTGTTGGAGCGGATGGTGCGCACCACCTCCTCCCGCAGGCGCAGCAGATCCCCCTCCTGGCGTATATCATTATCCCCCAGTTCTAACAGGTGGGCAAACTTGCGCACGACAGACAAAGGGGGAGTACTTGAGTGCACTGTGGGTACACAGAGACAGACATGAAAGAAAAAAAAAGTAAGAACGTGTAGAACGAAAATCTTCAGCAAAAGATTTCAGCACAATTTTACAAGCTTACCGATCTGATATCAAATAGCATCTTAGCAAATGCATTTTTAGAAGTTAAAAATTCCATAATTTAAGATTTAACTAAGAACTTAGGTTTCGATTTCATATGGCAAAAATTTTTCATACCCAGCATCCTGTACTCTTCACGGGCCCTATTGGCTCTGAAGAAAGCCTGGATCTTTATGATGGCACCAACCTAGAAGATATAAACTTCATAAATTTACATCTTGTTCTTTTCTCCATATGCGTAACACTAACTTGCAACAAATCTAAGATACTCACATGTCTTCTGAAGTAGCGCAGGCGTGCCAGATAGCTCCTACGAGCTAGCCACATCTTCACCTGTGCCTGGATCTATGAGAGCACAGCTAGGTGAGAAACTGTATTTCAAAAACTGGACTTCTATATGCTTTACAAAAAGGCACATATGCTTTTTACTTTGACCACCGCTCTCCAGTTCCGATAGAGGTACTCCAGTCTCTTCCTATAGGTCCTCTGCTGCAGACACCTCCGCCAGTGAGACTAACAAAACAACACAAACGCAATCATTAGTTATTTTGCCCAATAATACAAAACGGGCATCATTCTGGAGGACTCCATAAATGTCTAACAGCAAAATGATTTGGCCCGTTTCAAAATAAAACCAAGTCTACAGGCATTTTTGTTAGCAGCTGTCAGTAAGTTGACAGTAGCATTTGATGTTGCCTTACCTGAATGGTTATAATGGCAGGTAGCTGAGTGTTGAGGAAGTGCAAGCGCTCAGAAAGTATCTGCCGGAGGAGAAAGCCTCGTGCACGGGCCTGCAGCTGCACCACCAACAGCTCGCTGGCCTTCCACTGCACCTCCCGACTGTGTGCTACAGTTACACTGCTGCACACTGCCTGCAAGTGGAGACAGCAAGGACGTTTATGTAAGTAACAGCTGTCAGAATATATTTCGCTGTATAAATGCTACTCCAGATTTCATAACACATAAATATAGTATTCTTTCAATATGAATGTGCAAATTCACATATTCTGCTTCTTGTCACCAAATGTTTTTCTTCCTATACTTTAATTACCCTGGTTCCTTGAAGGAAGGAAGATGGATTTGAAGAAATGCATGTCATTTAATGCAAGCATTTTCATAATTATGCCTCACTTCCCTAATAAAATATAAAAACAATGTAACTACACTAAAAGGTGTTTTTTAGTATTTAGTGTTATGCAAGTAGTTGTAATTACCCTGGTTCCTTAAAGTAAGGAAGATGGATTTGAAGAAATGCGTGTCATTTAATGCAAGCATTTTCATAATTATGCCTCACTTCCCTAATAAAATATGAAAACAATGTAACTACACTAAAAGGTTTTTTTAGTATTTAGTTTATGTAAGTAAACATTTTCCGCCATTCACACTACGCACTACACATGCGTAGCACAATTGTTGAGGACGCTTTAACAATGCCTCATGCGCATTTCATTTTTAAAGGATACACTTATTAAAACATTAATTCTGGGTAGCCTTAGAACATAGAAATTGTGTGGGTAAAAATTTAATGTTCTTGGTGGAAATAAATAAATGAATGAATGAATGAATGAATAAGACACTCCTGCTTTCCTTCACAGTTCAACTTATGTGGTTTATACTGCACAACTATTGCATAGTAAACAGTTGCTGCTATTCATAATAATATTGTTCATTTTCTGTGAGTAGTATAAAATTATAGGCTCAAATGCATTCAAAGTCTAAAACTTTTAAGCAATGATTAGTCAAAGATAAAGAGAATGTTACTGCTTAATGGAGCAGAAGATAAACAGACTATTAACGGGACATGTATGAATACTGCATAATAATTTCGGCAGTTGAAGGCATCTCTGTTATTCACAGTTGCAGAAACCTGTAGTACGAATGAATACCTGGATTTCTTCATGGCTGAGGAAGATGCTATTCTGGACAAATCCGTGAGGTCTCTCCCAGGCACCCTCCAGCTTTTGCAGGTGGAAGTAGTAAGAGCTGCCATCTAGAGTCTTTGTCCTAATCCATGGGCTTTTGTTATCACCTGATTAGAATGAGAGACACGAACAAAAGGGACAGTTATACACGGCTCGCTGAAGAAATGCCAAATACACTCCACTTCATGTTGCAGTGCGATACAGTACAGTGGCAGTACAGTAATTGTCTATGATATGACAATAAGACTGACCCTCCACGTGCTTGGCACGGAGCAATGCTGATAGCTCGGTTTGGTACACAGCCGCACACTCTGCTACCACACTCCTCAGAGCCACTTCTGGCAAACGCATCACTCGCAGGGTCTGAGAGGATTTACCTTCCTTCACAGCCTGATTAACAGCAGCCAGACCCAGAGACACTGCAAACATAAATCACACAAGAACTATTATAAAAGTAGACTCTTAAAACCAGAAAAAGACAAGTCTGTATTCTGATAAATGGATGATCCAAGGGCATTTTCACACTTTCACACCTGGCTCAGTCCTGGGTATGCAAGATGAGTTTAAAACTCCATGAATATAATGCTTCACTTTGTTTGTTTATACTGTATACACTCACTCTTCAGAGCTTTCTGAGTATCCTGGTTAGCAAGGCTCACTCCCTCCTGAATATCAGCTATCCACAGCTCAGCTCCAGGGTCCCGACTCATCTGCACCATGCGCACAGACACAAACAAAAGACAAGAAATAAAAATAAAAAGCAATTAGGCCAATTTAAAATAAAAATAAGTCAATCTCTCTACGGTCCATTCTGCATATTGCTGTATACAACACCTCTGCCTTGCGCTTCTTGAGACGAGTCAGTACATCATGGTAGCGCTTGCCGTTCTGTGCCACTACATCCATCAGGCCACTAGAGAGCAGCAGCAACGCAGCCAGAGTTTTCTGAGGGTCACTGCGACTGAGGGCCTGGTTGATCAGTCCAATAGTCAGGATCTCTACAATTAAAGACAAGAGGAATGATACATGGGTTTTCTATCAGTATAAAGACCACAAGTAATTTGAGACAAACCAAGAAAATTCTTTCGAAAGGTAAGAGCATGTACTTACGATCATGCTCCTCCTGAGCTGCAATGTTGACACTGTTCACTCCACTTTGCAGCTCGTTCCAGGTCAGAAGCACTCTGCCTGCCTTCCTCTTAAAGTCAGAAAGCTCCTCAAAATACCTAAGCAAAGATTGTACTAAATATAATGTCTACAGATATACTATACATTATACACACACACACGTATGTGCCTGGGAAAACCTTTCAAATAGTCAAACCTTGGTATTTTTACTGTATGGTTCTAAAGTAGAGGCTTTCCTGAAATGAAATGTCTTCAGTTCTAGTTACCCACAATAGGGAAGGAGAAATTTTCAAACATGCCCCACAAGCAAGGTTTTAGATATCTCTGGGCAGACTGAATGTTTTTACCACCATGATTGTTAAACTGACTCCTCAGTCCACACACACACACACACATGTATGTATGTATGTATGCATGCGTGCGTGCATATATTATATATATATATATATATATATATATATATAAATAATTTATCTTACAATGGAAGTGTGAAATTATATTATACACCGATAATGCAAATTTTGCTCAAAATCAGCTGTGACATCTGATTAGTTATATACACAGTATGTGTCCTGTATGTCAGTTAAAGTTTTGAAAAAAGATAAGCAATCTATATCCAATGATGAAACAAACTATAGTATGAAGTAATGTCACACCTTTGCATTAAGCTGTCATCAGTGTCTGCAAGGCCAGCAGCAGGGCTGACCAGAGTAGCATAGAACGCTCCCATGTCTTTAGCCTCCAGTGCCTGGTTTATCAACGCCACTGCAGACAGCATTTCTACAGCCACAAACAGCTCCTCCTGCTGCAGGTCACCCTACACAATCACACACACAAACAAAGCAGATTCAGCATAAAAGCAAAACAGGCAGAAAAAAACGAACCAAATATCATGTTTCAATTTTAGCTAAGATACATCCTATATACAAAGTATCTTGAAGAAAAAAAAGAAAGAAAAGAAAAAAGCCTTGGGCTAGCTGCACTGTTTCTTGATGATTTCTTATGCACACATACACTGCTTTTGAGCTTAGGTTGCAGATTTTTTAGGTAAATCTTCATTACTGTGATGGGCCTACCAGTGAGAGCCTGAGAACTGAATTACAGAAATGTCTAATTTGCACATTCCTAACTTAGGGAGTGCACATTTTGACAGTGATGTACAAATCAAACCACTACAGAATAGATAGCTTTAATGACCCTAGAGCAAGGGGAACTGTATGAATCTATAATTTGTGGTGAATGGGGTGCTACATTAGCCACCTGTGGGCACTGCTGCTGCAGAGGAGCGAGTTCTCTCTGGTAAAGCTCAGCGGCGAAAGGGTAGACATCAGGCAGGTGGGCATCAGGGTTCATCAGGGCACGCACCGTCTGACGTGGCTCACCACACCGCAAAGACTCATTGATTCGGGATATTGCCTGCAGCACTGTACACACGCGCGCACACACACACAGTCAACTCTTGACTATAACTTTAATTCAACTATTAAGTCTCAAGCTGGGCTTGAACTGACTTGTTTGTGAGCGCTGAGCTTCCTCGTTGGCCACACTGATACCTTCCTGCAGCTCATCTCTCTCCAGAGGGTCCACACACCCCAGATCCTAGAAGAAAGCATACACAAAAATTGTGACTTGCACTTTAAGTGACACACAACTCAAGCATTGCATACAAATGTAAAGAATATGTAATGCAGGGCTATTCTACTCACCAGAGCTTTCTGTTCTCGGTCTGATGTGAGCTGCTCCAGATACCAGTCAGAATGATCTCTAAGCAGCCCTCTTAAGCAAAGACTTGGGTTCTGCAAGGCTGAGAGTAGAGCCAGAGCATCGCCACAGTCTATTGCCTCATCCACATGCTCTACAGCTGCACGCACTATACACACATCACAAATAGATCATATAACAGACAAATTGTGATACAAGATCAAACATTCCCATAGGCCCAACACTGGAGCACTGACTCACCATTAACTTTAGCGATGTTGTCTTGAATCTCACTTTGTGTCAGATACTCTTCATAAATGTCCTTCTCCATGGACCCATTTGCCTAAAAGCCATTTAAGAATTCATCTTAATTGCATTCTGTTTCAGACATATTACATTTATGTTATGACAGGACCAGACAAAAGACTCTCCCTCTCACGTTAGCAGAAGCTTTGGCCGCTTTGTGAGCACGAGCCTGGCGCAGCATCTCCTGATAGACAGCCATGAGCTGCTCCTGCAGGTTAGTGAGCATGGCGTTGGGATTGCGCAGTGCTTGTGCAGTGTTCTTCACACAGCCCCGCTCCACAGCCTCATTAATGGCTATCACTGCTGCATGCACTGCACACATGAGCATTAAAGTGATCAAAGAAGATTCTCACACACACACACACACACGATTTGCTTAATTTAGCCTCTATATAGCAGAATATAATATACTGTCCTGGGAAAACACCATAACATATTGTTATTTGTAAGGAGTAATAGTATACAGGCTATTCTTCATATTATGGTAATAATAAAAACACCATACACTCACGACGGCCTTGTATAAACGTAAAATGTTTAAAAACATCAGCAGTGACAGCAGGCTTCTCTTGTTCTGTGGTCCACAAACACATACCTGCATGCCTGTTCAATCACATTACAGCTAAACCTACACACGATTGTCCTTACCAGCAGCCTCATCCACTGACAGCTCATTAGCTAGAATTCCACCAATCTTGCTGAAAGCAGGCATCTGGATACCGTATTTATCCAGTTCCAGCTTCATGTTGTTGATCTCCTCATCTAGGCATAGAATGAAAAAATGGTATATCAATATTCAGACTAAGCATCGGAAAAACAAAACAATAAAAGTAATCTGGCTTAGGTGAAGAAAAAAAAAGGTATGATTTTACCTGTGAACTTGACTTTGCCATACAGGTCATGGATTTGAGGAGCCAGACCCTGACGGAAAAGGTACAGGCTACAAGACAATTAAAAGACACCAAAAGTAAATAAACATTACAGTGTAATTCTACCAGAAATCTCATTTTAAAAAGTACTAGCCCTGTAAATACACCACTCATCTCCAAGTTTCAGCAACAGCAGAAATGCTAGTACAGACCTGAGAGCATGAATACAATAGACAGTCCGTGGCATATTCTTCTTATCATAGATGTCTGTGGTCTCAGGGTAGAAAATCTGACAGGAGAGGAACTACATGTATTACAGTGATGTTTGTGTGTGTTCATTATTTTCAATGAAAGAACATGCATGTGTAAGGGAAATATGCTAGATCAGTTTCATTTACCGTTGGCAGGCCAACCTCCACTAGTGCATTCCTCCAATGATTGATGTTATCGGTGTGGCGGAACTGCAGACCTACCCCCTATAAACACAGAAATAATGTATCGGTTTGCATTTTATGGTTACATGCACTCAGTGGCTTGTTTATTAGACACACCTACCATACACAGTACATATAATATTACTGGCATCTGTTGCTACACATAATTTATGTGGTGGATCATTTTAGCACAATAGTGTGCATCAGGGAAAGCAGCAATGCTGGTGTTTTCTCCCTTCATTAGATACATATGCCTATTCTTTCCCCCATTAGACACATGTACCCTGTGTGTGTAAAAAGATTGCACAGGCCCTACAGGATTGCGGAAGTTAACGCAAAACCAACAAAACGCCGTGATATTCGCAGGCGTTTGCAATTTTTCAAAACTACAGAAGATTTTCGGTAGATTTGGGCCAAGACGAATCATATGACATCAGGTGTCACAAAGCGCATTAGGTCAAAGCCATGTGTCACACATGAATAAAGCTGAGGGGTCTTATTTACCAACAAATATCATTGCACCAATTCATGTAGTTTTCTGAAAGAAAAGCACAAAATTTTACGTAGCAAAATCAAGCATTTTTTTTTTTTGGCTGCAACAATCTTAAAAAACAAAACTGAAGAATCCTGTATGGACTGATTATTGCCTTTATCAGGGTCAGAGTCTGACGATATAATAATGATGTTTGGATATTTTTGGTTGGTGGCCTGTTCTCAACAAAATATTAGACAGACCTTGTAACGCTCCTGGTTGAGGTCATAGATCTTCTTCAGAGGAACAGTTTTTGGAGCAAAGCGGTGGCCAAGCTTAGCTAACACAACTCCATTCCTCAATGCCTCCTCCAGCTCAGTCGGAGGTGGAAGCTCCTCATTCAGGCATGCCTCCATCCACCTGAGAGCAAGGATCATAAAATAAATAAATAAATAAATAAATAAAGTAAAAAATAAAAAAACACACAACATTAAACAAAACAAAAAAGATTCACAACTTCCAAACAGTTAAATGCAGAACGTTAAAGTTCAAATCCATCTAGAATGCCATGTGTATTGTTATAACTGTACACAGATCACCTTCCAAAGCTCTGCTACAACTGTCCAATGTTTGTCGTCTTCACCACTTTTACATTGCATTTCTCATTAATATGACATTGAACATCAACTGTAAGTGAGGGGGAAAACATGCTCTTGTTTAAACAGCACTTGAGGTTGATGCTTGAGATTTTTTCTCTCCCCATTACAGGTCAAAGTACAACACATAATGCTAACAAAAATACCTCACCAACCAACAAATTAGCCTCAGTATCCATCAACACATCAGAACTATTTGAATATAAAACCATATTTAATGTGCTTCAGGGTGGAGTTTCCCTTGAAGGGGAAGCAGTCAGATGTGTGTACAGTAGAAGTATCTTGCCTCTTTGCCTCCTCTAAGCGACACAGGTACTGGTACACCACATTCTGGATACGCTGTTCATCCATTTCTTCTGCGGTCAACCTTTCATCTTTAAAATAATAAGTTACAATAAGAAATGTTTAAACCTGAAGTTGCTTCTAAAGTATGTGACAAGGTATAAGGGTGTAAGTATTTTCACAGCAGTATATACACTGTTATGAAAACAATATGTTAACAATATAGTTAATATACACCGTTATGAAAACAACATATTAACAATATAGTTAATATACACAGTTATGAAAACAATATATTAACAATATAGTTAATATACACAGTTATGAAAACAACATATTAACAATATAGTTAATATACACAGTTATGAAAACAATATATTAACAATATAGTTAATATACACAGTTATGAAAACAACATATTAACAATATAGTTAATATACACAGTTATGAAAACACTTCAATAGCTGTTTCTGTGCAAACTGAATTAATTAATTAATCAATCAATCAATCGATTAATTAATTAATTTGGTCAGCTAGCTGCTAATTTCTGCGACAGCAATATAAGTGGTTTACTTACATCCTGACTGGAGTTCACCTCCGGAGTCTCCCATTTTGTCTTCGTTATATTTATTGACAGAGCAAGTTTGTATTACTTTTAATAGTTTATAGCTCTCTGCTTCCAGTTATAAATTTATCCCAGCACTAAACACTAACGTCTCCTGGAGATATATCCGTGTATCTGACCAAACAACAACTGAAACGCTGTTTAAAAACAAATCCTACAATAATGTGGCTTCACCGACTAAAAAAAAGCCTTGAGGATAAAAATCGACTTCGAATATAATAATCCGCGGTCTAACACGCTTTGTTGTTTGAAAGAGGAAAGTCACACTTGGGAGTGTTTTCACTTTCCGGACAGTTTGAATATCCCGCCGCGATCCCATTGGCGATCCCGGCGCGCGAAATGCATGATGGTCATTGTTGTCCTAAGTTGGAGTGACACTTCCGCATTCAACTAGTTCACTACAGTGATGGGAAGTTCGGATCATTTTACTGACTCGGATCTTTGAATCTCGTTCAGCATAACGAACGAATCTTTTTTTCCGAGTCATTTCGTTCTTTTCAGCAGAATATAATATAAATGTTACATGTTAAATTCCCCAAAACATCTAGTACTTAACAAACTATCAAATAAACTATAGGCTAATGCAACAAAGTCCGAATTATGAGAAACAGAAGTGACTGATTTATTGTTTAGCTGGTCTTCAGGCGATGCAGTCTGTTAGTTCACCTCACCTCCTGATCCGAGTCCTTTCTTTTGTCATGATACATTTGTCTTGTCTGTTCCCTGGAAACAGAAATGATTCGATCACCTCTTATGTAGAGATGCACCAATTCTAAATTTCTCACCCGATATCGGATGATATTGATACCGATAGTTCTGCCTTTTATGCCTTCTTTTAAATTAATAATAACTAATTCCAAAATTTTGAAAGAAATGCAAATAAAACTTTATTCTCTACATTTCAACAAGTTGTTTCACAGTAACTGGTCTCCTAAACAGAAAACAAATTACTTAAATTAACATGAACACATGAACTAAATTCTGAATATTAAAGTAAGATTTCTTAACTTATTGAATGTTATTAATTGATATTAACATTGACTGAATTCTAAAAAACCTCCTGTTAGTCTTCACATTTATTCACCACAAACAATAGCATTTGTATTTCATCACTGAACATCAAACTGGAAATATATAATATAAAGTTTTTTATATATTAACATTAACTGGATATGAAATAAACTACTCTACAAATATATTTTTCTGTGCAATAGCCTATATACTTATATAACCTCACCTTCATTTAAATCTTTCATCAGTGTACTGGCACTTTAATTCATTTGTAGGTTGCTTTGGAAAAAAGCGTCTGCTAAGTGAATAAATGTAAATGTAAATGTAATTCAGCTCAAGCAGCACGCCAAAAAATACATTTAGACTCGACTCTGAAACTCCCGCTTCACTGCTGCAGCGTCGGATGCAAAAGCACTCATTTGTTAACATTTATGAAAAAAAATATGCACAACTCCAGCTCTGCTGCAGCGTGCGGTGTAAAAGTTTAGCAGTGCAGAGCTTACAAATTGAAGAGTTGTTGCTATTCCACACAAGAGACATCTTTTTTTATACACAGCACGAATGCGATGTGTTTTTCCCACCCTCTATTGATTGACAGGATATAATCGGCCCTGATCTTTTTAGCATGACAAATTGCCTTTCTCGGCCGATACCAAATATTGGCCGATAAATCGGTGCATTTTGTACTTTCGAGTCTTTGGGTTCAAGTCGTTGGTTCATCCCTTTTCCGGTATTGCATGGTGCTTTGCCTATGCCGCGGTCACAGGAAGAACGAACGACTCGAACCCGAAGACTCAAGAGGTGAACTAATCATTCCTTTACATTTCCTTTACAGAGCCTATGGGGATGTTGCTGCGCATGCGCGGTCAAAAATGAACGACTCACTCCACTCTCCGAGACAACTCATTGTTCCCAAGTCATATTAAAGATTCATTCAAAAGGAACGACTCACTCCACTCACCGAGACAACTCATTGTTCCCGAGTCATATTAAAGAGTCATTCAAAATGAACGACACACTCCACTCACCGAGACAACTCATTGTTCCCGAGTCATATTAAAGATTCATTCAAAATGAACGACTCACTCCACTCACCGAGAAAACTCATTGTTCCCGAGTCATATTAAAGATTCATTCAAAATGAACGACTCACTCCACTCACCGAGAAAACTCGTTGTTCTCGAGTCATATTAAAGATTCGTTCAAAATGAACGAATCGTTCATGAACGGCACATCACTAGTTCACTGGGTTTTTTTTTTTTTTTATTAAAACCGCCACAACGAGTGAACTTTAGCAACATGTATCAATATCAAACAAACAACTCTCGTGTGGTGGTATTTATTTCACTTTTTCACAGCCACTGAAATGTTTCCAATTTTGTCACCATGGTAACGGAGTCAGACAATCACGTGGTCAGAGCCAGACGTCCATACTCTGTACCTGTCAAATGACGGTTTTATTAGTAATCGTGTGACTGTGACCAGATGACTGTGTAGATGCTGTAGCTTATATTTAGGCAGTAGGTATTATTCTCATGTTAGCTTCTCCAGCTGAAGACTTCAGTAAACATGGCTTCACTTCCAAAAAGAGTAAGTTGAACAAGTAGTAACTTTATATGGTTTGCTAGTTGGCTGATGTGCCACTTAACTAATGCTACAGTGCATGTTTTAATGTACTAGGCAGAATTAGCTAATTATATGTAGCTTTTTATGCACTGAAGTGATGTAAAGTGTTGCTTTACACTGTAAATCATACACAATAGAGACTAATGTGCTTGGGAAAGGGTGTGTAGTGCTGATACTTTAGACTGGTGATAAAACATTCATTAGTGAAGCGTGAATCCTCGCAACTGCTCACAACAACAGTATCTGTGACTTAACATCACTAGTGGTTTGAGGGGTTTGTGTCCTACTTACACAGACTAACAGCATTAGCATACAATTTCTCTTTTAACAAAACGACTAAGTCACATATTTGGCCGTTTCTGGAAAATTGATTGTTTGTTTATTTGTTTATTTCAGTACAACACCAGCACATGACTTTAATCTGTTTCCTGTCATGGCCTCTGATGGTTCACCATCCCAAGATTCTCAGAAGAAGAAAAAGAAGACGAGCAGAAAGGGGAAGGGTGAAGACGTAAAGGATACAGAGATCCAGGTAGAGAGTTTTACAGCATGTGGACACGGCGCTCTACAACAGGGAGACAGCTCAAAGGCGCTTGAATACTTCAAAAAGGCTTTCAAAACTGCCGCGAATGTAAGGAAGGTGTTGAGGGATTCATTTAACGCCTTACAATGTTTTAGACTCCACCTGCCGCATCGTTTAGGGTTTATAATCTATCCCTGTGTGTTGCATTAACGAAAACAATTTTTATTCCTCCTTTCTCAGCTGAAAGAGACTAAAGTACAGCGGGCTTGTGCTTTTAACCTTGGAGCAGCATATGTGGAGGCAGGTAAGCCCCAGAAAGGGCTTGATTTTCTGTCACAAGCTGAGCCAAGTGAGAAAGGTGAGCGTGTGGCGGATCTGCAGTTTAATCTAGCAGCAGCACATGAGGCTCAGGATGACCATGTGCAAGCTGTCAGACACTACCAACAAGCTGCACACCTTTATCGTTCACAAGGTGATGGGAGCAGTGAAGGGGACACCTGCATCAGACTGGCCCACTGTCACCTGCGCAGGAAGGTCAGTGTCTCTGTAAGAAAAAGTGTACGAAACGTAGTGGAATATTCGAGTCGGAGTTTGTTATTTTTAGGTGGAGTTTTTAAAAACCCATATACATTATCATAGATTTACAAAAAATATCTTAGACGTCATAAACTATGATTGGCCCACTATAGCTCCAAGATTAATTAGCACTTCTCAGCTCTGCATCTTCTCTAACTCGTAATTCACTAGGCGTATTTATGTTGTTTTCACACGTAGTCAGTTTAATCAAATCTGTACCGTTGATAAAGTTGAATTCGTCTACGCAAGTGTCCTGAGTTTCAGCAGAAGAGGTGAGGTGATCTGTTGTGAGTGCAGGCATCAGAGGGCTCTAAAATTACAGACTGCTCCTTTAATTTGATCATATGTGAATCTTTGATTTTATACCAGAGTGGTCATTGCTTGTTGATTCCACAGTTATGGTTTGCAATCATTATGTGCCAAATGTTATATGATTTTGTATTAAAAACCTGATTCCATGCAGTGACATGCCATCTGTTGTGTGGAGTTCATAGCATTATCAGTGAATTGCTCAGACACCTTTCCTGTGTTTTAGGAGTGGACTGATGTAGCAGAGAATTACCTGCGTGCAGCAGAAAGCTATAAGGTGTCAGGGAAGCTGGCCTCTTCTGCTGTGGCCCTGAAGGATGCTGGGAATCACATGTTGAAATGTGACTGCTTCACAACAGATGATGTCATTAGTGTTCTCACTGAGTGTTTGGAGCTGAGTGCCAAAATCACAGAACCAGAGACATTAGGTGAATTATAAGCAATAATATATTAGTAGTAATCACCTGTTATCTTAAACAGGGCATATATGGTGATTAGCCTCAACTGCTAGAAAGCTTAGTGGGCTTGATGACTAAAAACCTTTTCTACGTAGATCAGTGAAACAGGAAACCACCGTAATCCATATGTGATATTTATCCTGTACTATTTGTTTTACGTGTTTTTCAGGTAAGCTATATAATGCAGTGGGTTTGAGTTTCTCTCAACTGAAGCTTTTTCCTGAGGCTGCTGAGTGCTATGAGCTGGCTCTGCCTCTGGTCCGCTCCATTCCACGCAGGCTAGCTGTGGTCATGCAGAATCTGGGTGCGGTCCACAACTCCCTGGCGCAATACCGGAAAGCCCTGGAATACCACAGGGAAGCAGCTGCACTGCATGGTTAGTAAACCACCAAGCCAAATTTCTCAGGCATTTCCTCATCATTGGATATGCAGAATATTTTCTATGCATAATATGCATAGTACACACAAATACAAGGGGTTCTAAAAGTCTCCATAC
Organism: Noturus placidus; assembly: GCA_022414735.1. Lineage (NCBI taxonomy): Eukaryota > Metazoa > Chordata > Actinopteri > Siluriformes > Ictaluridae > Noturus > Noturus placidus. The sequence continues at coordinate 178,066 of JAFFST010051042.1, read as the reverse complement.
ATGGGGCACTATGCTTGCCAGCATCATGTCAGTTGTGCCTTCATCAGTGGATGTTCGTAGACATCCACTTCTCGTTTGGTCTGCTACACTTCCAGTCTTTTTGAATTTTGTTAATAAGTTTGGGAGCAGTGTCATGTGTGATGTGTTTGCCATGTTTCCTGTTAAATTCCATCGCCAACCTTGCGACAGCTTCCCGATCATCCACGTTGTTCTATTGTCAAAGGCATTCTTAAAGGCTATCTGTAAAAAAAAAAACATGTAATATAAATTAAGTATGAACATTTTTGGTAGACATTTAGCTAAAAGGTGTTAATTTTCCCTATGAATAGAGACTTTTGGGACACTGTATTATAATGATGCTAAATGGATAAAAATGCAAAATTTAGATGTTTAGATGTTTTTAGTTACTTAAGGTAATTCTTTCAAAGCACACTTTTCCTACACTTTTATTGAAATGACCATTTTCACCATTGTGTGATCGGATTTAAATGCATGTTTGTCATTTCTTATTTCTATATAAAATATATATATAATGTATTTTTTTATCGCGTTTCCAAAATAACTAATATTGGCACCCTTGGTAAATATGAGCAAAGAAGGCTGTGAAAATTGTCTTTATTGATCTTTTGATCAATGGATACCTTTTGATCTTTTGTTAAAAAATTCACCAAAATAATCTGCTCTCATGGATACCAAACAACTGCAAACAAAACACAGGTTTATCAAAAAAAATTGTTAAATAGAAGTGTGCAACAATTATTGGCACCCTTTTAGTCAATATTTTGTGCTACCTCCCTTTGCCAAGATAACAGCTCTGAGTCTTCTCCTATAATGCCTGATAAGGTTGGAGAATTCATGTCAAGGGATCTGAAACCGTTCGAGGTCCAACCAAGGTCCAGATTTTAAGGTCCAACCTTCTGATGAATAGCTCAGAGCCTTAACTGTTGAGCTCCAATTTTAAAGCGGAGTGTTTTTCCCACTTGCTCAAACTCAAGCTTTAACCAGGGAGCTTTAGATCTTCAGTTGAAAGGCCTGTGCACACTAAGGATTATAACTATAACAATAACAATAAAAATGTAGTTTTAAAAATTGTTCTAAATACAAAAGAATTTGGAAATCCTACTTTAAAAAGCTCAAGCATTTAAAGCCGCAGATCTGCAACTGTAACTGCAGCACACGTTTAGAGTAAACAGAACAGTATCATGCGTTGGTGTGGACTAATATATTTATCGTTAGTTATCTTTATAGTTCTCGTTCTAGGTGTGAATGGGCCTTAACGCTCTCCCAACTGAGCTATTTCAGCATGAATTTTTGTATAATGTTACACCTTTTAATTTTATATGCTTAAAATACAATAGAAAATATATTTCAATGCGTTCTAATATTAAATCACAAAAAATGCTTTCAGTCACAAAACTACAATGTTAAACAGCCCTACCGTCAATATCCATGCACATATCTAGTTAAGTGTAAGTTATTTCTCCTGTATTACTTCTAAGTTTCCTTGCTGGAATTGCAATGTTCTTGTCAGTGGCAGCATCCAAGAAATACATCACTGCCTCAGGGGACAGTGAGAAAAAGCTTATACCAGCATCTTTCTGTCTCTCGCTATGTTTCCCTCTTTCTATCTCCTCCCTCAAACGCATGGGCTGCTTTTATATGTGACCATCTGCTGGCATTGCTGTATGTTGTGGCTTTACAATCTGTATTTTATTGCCCCGTTCTTTAATGCTAATTACACAGAAGGGATGTAAACATTCACATCTGAGTGACAAGGCTTGCAATTTAGTCACTTCATTTGTTAGTGTTTGTTTGTTCTTTGCATGTGCTCATGTGTTTATGAATATGTTTAATTGGACAACAGTAATGAACTGGAGCATGTCAGATAACTCATAATCCTGAAAGTTATAGCAAAGCCACCACTATTTATCTTGCTAATTATATTTCTCCTGCTGTCTTGGTAGGGTCGTTGGGTAGCCGTCGGGCTCAAGGCTGCTGTTTCTGTAACCTGGCTTATGCGCTCAGTGAACTAGGGGAACTGGATGAGGCAGGAGAGAGCTACCTACACGCTCAACAGGCTTTCAAAGACAGCGGTACTCACCTGAATATGTCCACACAAACTGCCATGCTTCAGTGGGAAACTGCTTGAAATCAATTACTCTGCTTAAATGCTAATTCTGCCTGTCTGTTTGTCTATAGATGATTCCTCAGGGCACTGGCAAGCGTGTGAAGGTTTGGGTGGAATCAAAATGAGACTGAGGGACCCAGACAAAGCCATTCTCTGTTATAAGCAGGCATTAGCACTGCTCTCCAAGTGCAAGGTAAAAGGTTTGATCCCAAACCTGTTCATTAGGCAAAAATACTCCCACTTTGAGTAATGCACTTGCCAATCTGGACATCTGCTAGATGAATTTGAACAGTTAGCAGTCAACTCAAGCTGTGTGGCCAGCAGTTCAAAAAGGATCCAGTAAGCAAATTCAAACTATAGGGCACATGACAGAGTAAAGTACTACACAGAGTTCGTTATGACAGAAAACGGAGCAAAAGAAGTGAAAAATGAAAAATATATTTATCATGGGAAACGAGCTCAACACATTTTGTGTGATTGACACACCAGAGCCGAGTAAATTCTCGCGAGCTTGGCAGTTGTGCTCACTACTCTTTTTGATTTATTAAATACGTCTTGATTGATGTACATCATAGCTGTTGCTGAACACATCAACGTCTTGCTTCCAGGATGTCTCTAGCTCTGTGCAGGAAAGCCTTGTCAATAAGCTAAGTGAGGCTTTACAGATGAAACTGGCCATTCAGCAGGTAAACTCCTGGTTTTAACATTCTAAACTTGGACTATGTTTATTTGATCTCCATACAGCAGAAATGTCACTGTATTGCAACATTCTCCCATACAGAGAGGTCCCCCTGTAAGGCAAGCTATCAAGGAGAGAAACATGAACAGGCAACACCTGCGGTAATACTGTGCAGCACTGATAATACCCTATCTTCTTTCCAAAGCCCATGGCTCTATACTCACTCTTCTCATGTGTTAAGTGATTTCTGACAAAGAGCTGAAGAGAATTTTGCCGTATCCCATTGGTTCCCTGTAATTGCTTTCATGCAGAATAACTCAGATGAGGAACACTGAGGAATTGATGGCCGTGCAGAGCAGAAAAGAACCATTGAGCAGTCACAGGATAGAGGATAAGGGTAAGATGTGATACTTCAGTTCCATATTCAATTCAGTTCAGTTTTATTTGTGTAGCGCTTTTAACAATACATGTTGGCACAAAGCAGCAGTACAGAAATCTCAATTTAGATATAGATGTCTTCATTTGAGGAAATCTTGAGAGGAACCAGATTCAAAAAAGGAACCCATCCTCTTCTGGGTGACATACCAGTATAAAAGTGAGCAAGAGTAAAGGCAAACAGTATTAAGTGTGTTGAAAGGATGACCAGTAGGAGAATATTGCAAAAAAACAAACAAAAAAAAAAGTCTTTAACTTCGAGTACATTTTGGAACATTAATTGTAAATAACTCTTGGTCAGAGAATAAGTGTAAGGAAAATATTTCTGAGATGTTAGAGAAATGTTATATAGTCACAGACTGCATGAATAGGGCAGCATGTAACACTCAGCAAAGTGGCTATAATACTCAAGTACCGTTGAAATGAACCCAAAATCGTGCAAACTCCACAATATGTACGGAGGAGCTTGCAATTTTTCAAAATTACTGCAGATTTTGGCCAAGACGTGTCAAAAAAGTACAAAAGCAACAGCGCAAATTGTATCCCAAATTTTGAAAGAGGCCACAGCAAAATCAAGCATTTTTGGCCAGAACAATCACAAAAATACTCTGCGAAACCTGTACAGACTGACCTGTAATAGAAAGAGCCAGTTAGTATTCTAGCATTCTATGGTACAGATGTTAGTGAAAAGGCCTGACTTATCTGAATCTTACCCTGATGCATAGGGCCCTTTGTCCTATCAGTTCATGCGCAGTATCCGGAGTAACCTGGAAAAAAGTTTTTTTTACACACTGCTTATGCCATTTGTGTCCGATTTTATCAGGAAATTTAACTCTGTTTGAAATGCCATCTTGTCAATCTGTTTCTAGTTTATGAGTCTTTCCGTATTTAAGTAGACAGCAGTGTGTTCTTGGATTACTGCAAATACAGTAGCTGCCCACGAGCATTGTTACGATGGTTGCTAAGTTGATAAGACAGACTTTACTATAAGGACTTTGGTATAACAGTACATTTCTGCTGTATTTTGCTTTGCAGAATGGAGACCTATAGAATCATGTGGACAAAGGAAACCTCATGGTGACATAGTAATATCATCAAGAGCAACACAAACAGAGTGTCGTGATCACATGAACGCACTACCAGAAGCCAATAGGTAGATACACTGTATATTCTGAACATTAAATGTTCTTCTGTGGACTGTCGACTCATTTCTCATTGTTTTGAAAGCTGACCGCTGTCATTTTATTATTTAAGTCATTATTTTACTGTCCAGGCATTGCACTGGCCTTTTGGCATTCAGGTTAATTATAGCAATGGCTGAATGAAATGTAACCGTTTTGATGAACAATTTACACTAAACTCTGTCTTCAATTTGCTCCTGCCTACTAAAAACACGTTGATCGGTGGCTTAGCTGCTCTAAATCGCACCTAGGTGTGAATGAGTAAGCAAGTGTGTGTGTGTGTGCAAGCGACTGATGTCCCACCCAGGGTGTATTGATTTTAGCAAAAATCACAATGGATATCTTTTTGCTTCCAACCTTTATTGACTTCAGTCACTTAATTATTTACAGAAGTGAGTAAGTAAAGATTCCTCCAGTAATTGTGTTGAAACTTTGGTTATCTATATATTTAAAAATGAAGCCTGACCTATTCCGACCTAGCTATAAATGAAAAAAAAAAAAAAATCACATAACTGTAACTACCTACAGATGAAGTTGGAAAATGGTTCAGTTTTCTGTTTTATAAAAACAGCAGATCTCCATAAATCTTTGTGCTTATTTATATGAAGTAAATAAATCTTTATGTACTTGCTTCATATCAATAATTTTGCTAAAAGGAAATAATTTCAAAGGAAGCCAGTGTTCTTCAGTTGAAACAGTTGATTTTATTTGATGTTTTGTTAAGTTTTCATTTGAGAATTCCAAAAAGATCATCTCTGTTTTCCACACACTCTGACAAACTCTGATTTGCTTTTCCTCAAATCTATTCATGGCTCATCATCAGAAAAACCTGTATATGCATATTAATGTAACTTAATGTGCTTCATTTCATTTCAATCTACAGTATATGAGGTCAGTTGGGGCATGCTATATAAATCTGACATGAAAATAAGGGACTAGTGAGTTCTTGATATTGTACATATTCAACATTCATTGTTTTGTCATTCCGTTTGTTCAAGTCTGTGCTCAATTTTATGCATCTTTGATGAATAAGAGTTTATTTTGTGGGTCTGACGTTTAGACACAGTTTATTAATACATGTGCATTAATGCATCCATCCGAGTTCTGTTAACATGAATAGAAATGCTACGATTTTAGTTGGCTGCTCGTGCAATAGTGCTTTTCATATACTCTTTTCCAAACAGTATTCATTTTTTATTATTCCCTTGTAACTAACAGCTACTAGCACAAATGTTTGATTCGGAGTAGCATGAGGCTTTGGTCTGTACCTTCAGTATCATCTGAGTACTTCATATTCAGTTGGGCACGTACTGAATCTAGTACATCTTTGAACAATACTCAGACCTCTGAAGAAAGGTGCTAATGTTTCTACATTTGGGCAAACGTGACATCTGTCCTCATTCTACTGTCATACAATAGAACTGGTAGAACTCAGCCTGAGTTTTTAGACACATACTGCTGGGCTCCACAAGTGTGACGTTAAAATATCACTGAAGAGAAGGAAACTTCCCTTTTCATCCATGTTTCAACCAGTTCATCCATGGGGACAGAGGCTGTCCTTTGGTGTAAATCTGCACAGCATGCAGTGACTTTCCTCCCATAGGCGTGATATTTCAGTGTTCTTATCAGCCCACCTCTGTCGCTGTGCTGCTCACATACAATACAAATGTTAGTTTTTACTTTGTGTGATTTAATGAAGTCTAATATTGATTTTAAAATGTAAATATCCATGGCAGGAATCTGAATAACACATATGAGAAACCTCGTCTTGAGTATAAGAATCCCACAGACTCCCATTTACACTCACAGCAGGGTAGGTATACGCATACTCAAATATCTATTCAGAGCTGCTCTTTCATAAGATAATACTTAAATATTTTGTCTTTTTAAATTTGCACTGATTACACTGTGTGAACCAATGTATATCTTACTATAGATGAAGCCATGAGTGAAACCTCCATACAGAACCCACCGGAATCAACCAGGTATGAGACTCCAGCTCATTTATTATAATCGTCTAACCAGATGTGGATGGTGAAATCTGACTGATGAGATGTGACTATTTTTAGTGCACCACCATTGGAGGAGCGCACTGAGGACTTACCTTCAGCGCATCTTCACAGTGAGGAGTCGACATCCATACACAGGACCTTAAAGTCCAGATTCTGCACAGTCATGTGACCACGTCCAGGTCATATGTCTTTACTCTCCCAGCGATTTTATCAGAACAGCTTCAGTTTCATTTTCAAATCGAAACTGAACTATATTCTTTCTGGGTGAGCTGCAAAAAAAAAAAAGACAAAGGACACATTATATCCTGTTATAAATATTGATTAAATCTACTGATGCCATATGAAAATCTAATCTTGGAACAATGTACATAATCTCAAATGATCTACTGATTGTCCTGCACTTATAGTCTATGCATCCATTTTCTTCCTCACTTATCTGCCACAAATGAGCATCTCTGTGATAATAGTTTGCCCTAATTGGGACTTGAAATACTATCACTGGATTATTGAATACAGCACTGCCTTCAAGACTTATAATGTTATTGTGTGAAATTGTTCTTATCTTAGTTTGCTGAAGACAGGGATTTTATGTGCCAGCTTTTGAGGACTGTGACAATATGGCACTATGCTGAGGGAATCTAAAATATTTATACTGTTAACATTATATTATTTCAGTATAGGTGTGATAAATAGGGTAACATACATTTTAAAAAGCAAACATACACTCACTGAGCACTTTATTAGGAACACTGTATTAATACTGGGTTGGGCCTCTCTTTGCCTCAAAACAGCCTCAATTCGTCATGGCATGGATTCCACAAGATGTTGTAAACATATCTTTGAGATTCTGGTCCATGTTGATGTGATTGCATTACTCAATTCCTGCAGGTTTTTCAGGTGCACTTTCATGCTGTGAATCTCCTGTTCTACTACATCCCAAAGGAGTTCTACTGATTCAGATCCAGTAACTGGGAAGGCCACTGAAGAATATTGATCTCCAATTTTGTCAAGATGAAATCGAGCAGAAATCATTATCCAGCAGAACTTGAGATTCATCAGACCAGGCTACATTTTTCCAGTCTTCAGCTGTCTAGTTTTGGTGAGACTGTGCCCACTGCAGTTTCAGCTTGCTGTTCTTGGCGGACAGAAGTGGAACCCGACGTGGTCTTCTGCTGTTGTAGCCCATTCACCTCAAGTTTAGATGTGTTGTGCATTCTGAGATGCTTTTCTGCTCACCACAATTGTACAGCGTGCTTATCAGAGTTACTGTAACCTTTCTGCAGCTTGAACCAGTCTAACCATTCTCCATTGACCGCTCTCATCAACAAAGCGTTTCCATCTACAGAACTGCTGCTCTCTGCATGTATTTTTTTTTATTGCACCATTCTGAGTAAACTCTAGAGAGTTTTGCGTGAAAATCCCAGGAGATCAGCAGTTATAGAAATACTAAAACAAGCCTGCCGAGGCACCAACAATCACACCATGGTCAAAATTACTGAGATCACATTTTCCCCATTCTCTTGGCTGATGTGAACATTACCCGAAGCTGCTGGCACATGTATGCATGATTCTATGCATTGCACTGCATTTTTTTTTTTTTTTTTTTTTTTTTAGATAATTGCATAAATAGTAGACATACAGGTGTTCCTACTGATGTGCTCAGTGAGTGTACATATCAGATGTAAATCAGAGAAATCATGTATACACTGTAACACTAGACTAAGCTACATTTAGAGAGTAAGTGTTGACTCCATTAAATTGTTTCAACTTTCAGGTAAAAAAAAAAAAGTGTTTATATTTTCCATAACTGATATTGTTGCTTTCAATGTTTGAAGCAAAGATTAAAACCTAAACCTGATTTAAGTTAACCAATGGCTAAATTCATTCCTTTTAACATTTCACTTATTCAGTGTTTGGGCACAGTCATCCATGTCTACTCAAGCAGACATATCTAAAACTATTTTTAGAGAATCAGCAAAATTACTTTCTGGCTCATGAAAAACAGATGAAAACATGGTAATGCAGAGCTATTTCATAACTTGGCAACTGAAGTAGTCATAATGCAGCTTTATTTAGATACGTCCTACAGTTCTTTGGCAACCAAGAGGCCAAGGGTAATGCTCAACATCATGCTACCATGTTCACTGTGGGGGTGGTGTTCTCATGACAAAAATTCAGTTTTGCTCTCATCAGACCAGAGAACCATTTTCCACATGTTTTTGAAACACCAAAAATTGGAAATTGGATTTTATTCGACTCATCACTCTTCCATAAAGCCCAGTTTTGTGGCGTGTCAGTGGCTATAGAGTGGCTTCTCCCATCTGATGTGGATCTTTCCATCTACTTCAGAGTTACCCTTGGACTCTTGTTTGATTCTCTGATAAATGTCTAGTTCAGTCATGAAGCTGTATCTACACACTGATTGTTTCAGTGTGTAGCATCATGGTTCTCTACATCTCTATATCTGTGCATGTCTATCTGAGCAAGAATTCATATTTGCTCAGCAGGATCGTAGCAGATCTACTCCGCCAAGACCAAACCTACTTACACTCCATTCCTATCAATAAAAGCTGTCAATCTCAGAGTTGCCATAACTGAAATGTCCTCCTTACCTAGTTGCTGATTTTGTTGGGGCGGCTGTGGCTCAGTCGGTAGACTGTCCACTAATCCACTAATTGTAGGGTTGGCGGTTCGAATCCTGGCCTGGATGACTCCACATGCCGAAGTGTCCTTGGGCAAGACACTGAACCCTAAGTTGCTCCCGATGGCAATCTAGCACCTTGCATGGCAGCTCTGCTACCATTGGTGTGTGAGTGTGTGTGTGTGAATGGGTGAATGAGGCACAGTGTAAAGCACTTTGGATAAAAGCGCTATATAAGTGCGCCATTTACCATTTGTTGGACAGCCTCCTCTTGGCACAGTTGTGGTGGTCTTTTTTTTTTTTCTTCCAATATTTAAATAATGAATTATTGGTGCTCCATGGGACATTAAAAGTTTGGGATATATCTTTTAATGAGCAGACCCTGACTGATACCAGATTTGTTTTGATATCTCAGTTGGTTTCTATGGTTTCTTATAAACTCTGCCACCTTTAACACTTTCACGCATGAACAATGAAATCCTGTTCAAGGATTTTTTTTCTCTGTTTTTTTTTTTTACTCGTCTTTAGGCATAAAAAAACACGTTACCTTGTGGACTGCATGCGTTCAAACGAAGAATTAGTGTCCACTCTAGTGTTATGCAGTTATTCAATTGAAATCCTTACAATAGCCAGAAAATAGCTTTTAAATAGCTGTCCACCTTAGGGACCACTATGCATGAAAGGGTTTAATACTTATGCAAGGAGCTGTAATTCTTTCTTTATATATTTAGTTCAGTTTAAAGGGTTCTCAAAGGAGCAATCTAAATAATATATTGGGTCCTTTTTTTAATGGTGGAGATGCAACCTTGTGTGATAACGAAATTGAAAAGTCTAACAGCTTTTCTCCCAAGTCTCCTTCTCTAGGCACTTCAGTGGGAAATGGAGATCTTCTATGCCCACGTATACAACTAATAGTGTAAACGATAACTCTCGCGCGCGCGCTCTCTCTCTCTCTCTCTCTCTCTCGGAGGTCGTTGTTAAAAATCAATTAAGATATTCACACTTCTGCTCGGTCTTACAGCAATCTAAGTGAATTCAGTTTAGACTGCAAGCTGTCCACGGGCTTATATTAACCGCAGTGAGAAGCGTGTGTGAGCACGTCACAGCGAGGAGCTCGGTTTCTGCGTCATGACGCAGTGATGTGCTACGTGCTGACGCTTTAACACCGTCGCGCGCTGTTTCTCTCTGGATACCGGATTGAGCGCACCTGCTGCAGTGTCCCAGTACAACAGCATCACACCTTCCTGGACTTTTCCCCTGATTAAAAAGAAAAAAAAAGAAAACCCCAAACAAATTTATTTCAGAAATGGAGCTTTACAGAGGAAAAAATACTCGGACTCGACTGAGTATTGTTGAGGAAGAAGAAACGTGTTTTATTTGTCGTTCTAAAGGACGCGACTCTTTGTAGGTGGAGTCTGCATTACATGAAGTAGGTAAGATCTTTTATTATTATTATTATTATTATTATTATTATTATTATTATTATTATTATTATTATTATTGAATTGTGAATTGTTTTAATTCCCCATGAATATTCATCAGTGTCTAATAACCAGGGTATTTTTATATTTTCATTTCACATTGTTTTATGAGGAAATCAGAAGTATATGTACCTCAGATTTGGACTTGATGCTAGAAAAAATATCACTGTTTAATAGCTAGACTGAGGCTGTGTCTATAACAGTATAATAAGGTAAACTACTAATGGATTAAAAAAACAACAACAGATGCCCCCCTGTAGTAGTAGTTCGTCCCCCCCAATATACATAGGCTATATAGCCTACATTACTTTCTATATATAACTTTTTTTACATTGACATTTACAACATTTGGCAAAAGCCCTTATCCAGAGCAGCGTACATCTCTGTCTCTCTCTCTCTCTCTCTCTCTCTCTCTCTCTCTCTCCCTCCCTCTTTAAGGGCCTTGCTCAAGGGCCCAGCAGTGGCAGCTTGGTGGTGTTGGGATTTGAATTCACGAGCTGCAGCTGTCCATACAGGTTTTTGATAAACTGTTATTTCAGCAATAAGTGTAGCCTATTATCTAAGTTAGAGCTGGTGAGACAGTTTGGGCTCTCACAGGCAGGGCTCTTATACGGCTTTACTGTAAATAGAGCTCATTCCTGTTGAGATTAAGTTCACGGCCACGACTGAAACATTCTTGCTGTAATTAAAAAGCTTTAATTAAAGAGGGAATTTAATGTCGTGTAATTTCAAATGGCAGGTGGGAGGGAAAAGTCATTTGGTGCAGTGGCTCTACCATCGGTCATGCTATGACTGCTGATTATAAAGTCATTTGTAAGCTACTATCATTCTATTGGTGCTCGCAGTACTTACACATAGAGGGTGCAAGTAAAATTTATAATTGGCTATACAATGCAATCTCTTAAATAAGCAGTTGGATGTGCATTAATTAATAATTAAAAACGATTGTATTACAATTATTTGTCTGATACTATTGCATTTTGTACCAGTGTTGACCCCTGGGCCGTTGCTATCTTTAGATTCCTTTTTTCCCAAATGATCTATTTTGTTTTATTGTGTGCTGTGACCATCCTGACCAATCACTGAGGTTCCAAGTAAGTGTTTCTATAAGAGTTCAGATTTTTCACATCCATGTAGTCAAACAAACCTAAATGACTTTGGTTTCAGGCCATCTTGAACCATGACACATCTCTAACCAAGTAAGACCAATGTCAATGTTTTAAAAATATTTCTAAATTTACTGCAATCTCACTGTGTAACAATATAATGTTATATTGTTATATACACAGTAGCAATATAACCCCCCCCCACCAAATACTGTATATGACCAGTGTTATATAACAACTGGGGGGGGTGCTTAGAATTTTCTGATGTCTTAGTTACATGTGTAATAAGTCATTGCAAGACTGTTGTGTGTCATACTGTGATATGACAGTACCCTCTTTTTTCTTTCATTCTTCAAATCCCATTGCACATTAATAAGAAATTCCTCAGGCTTAAGGTTGAAAGTCCTCATGGGGACATACTGAGCTTAGTGGGTGTCCAGTCATTATGAATCGGATTAGCAAGTTGACTTGAAATGATTCGTTTTTCAGCATGAAAGTTTAAAAAAACTCTGAGCTGTTGAAAAGGCAGACTGGGAAGGCTCTATAGACAAGACACTGCTCCTACCTGTACAGTCTTAAAGTCTGGCCTTTCACTATGTGATCTGAAATGCAGTACACATGTCAGGCTTTGAGTAGGAGAACACAAAGGCGACGACTACAGGCTTTGTCACTGTTCTCACTGCTATCAGCCTGTGATCAGCCTGAATGGTGGCCTGCCTCAGGTGGGGATGCACTGTAGGGTGTGGGGGGGAGTGGTCAATCTGTGAGTTGCTGAAAATAGATCAATACCTTTACACAAGCATCAAACTCTATTCAGGCTCACTAAGAGGTATTCTTCTTAACAGGTTCCTTACAAGTGAGCAGACATAAGATTGTCTAATTGAAAAGGGAATGGGTGAGACTGGGCCTGGTCCAGAAGCACCAGGACAGAGTAGAGCTAATTAAAATGTCTTCATTTGTGTGGATGAGCTCCTGTAGTGCAACAGTTAACTTCATTAACCTCAAGTAATGTGTAATACATTTGAACTACTTATTGCTTAAGTTAATTTAACTTAATTAAATTACTTTAAATACCATTTACATAACAACCAGAGAGCCCAGTCGTACTACATTTACATAAGTGCACTGCTGCTACACACTACAGTGTGCATAGTAATATTTTTATCTGTGTATCGTCTTTACAGTTATAGCTGCAAAGAATGGCCATTTTTCTGCGATCGGTTTTCCTGCACTATCACTGCACTACAGTGTTGATGCATGCCAGACATACTGCCCTTAAGTAATATTTATAATATGTAGTTTAGATTTTAATTATAATTCCAGTTTGGCTGACCTTTAAAATGTGCTGAGCGGTCAAACCAGTGCACTATTGTTTAAAGCATTTCTATAAATAAGATGGATTGATTTTCTGTCTATTTTGATATAATGAACGTCTCAAAGAGGATTATGTATTATACAATGTGAATGAACCTCTGTAATTGTGTAGAGACCCAGTACTGCAGTAAAATCCAATAAGGTTCAGTATTATCTGTTCAATTACACAATGTTCTTTCTAAGTAAATTTGTCAAGTTACAGTACATGTCCGAGTAGTGTGGATTTGAAGGCAATTGATCCTCTCATTTTTATTAAAATTTTTTTTTTTTTGGATTTATATATTTTTTTATTGATTCTCATACACTTTTCAGAGTACAATAAAATATATCAATACAGAATCAATATTTTTTACCCCAATAACAGCCCCTCCCACCCCACCCAGGAAAGTTTACATATGATTAATTTATTTATGATTCATGTACATGTAATTCAATTACATATGATTTGTATTATTTTCATAAATCCATACAGAATCAAAGAAAAAAAAAAAAAAGAAAAAGAGAGTGGGGGGGGGGTAAGATGGATAGTATTCACCGTCCACCTCTCCTTAATCTACCCCCAGGGTGTGTACATCCTTGAAGTAGGTAATAAACTGTTGCCATTTTCCCAAAAATGAATCTCCACTACCTCTGATGTTATACTTGATTTTTTCCAGCTTCAAAAAGAACATTAAATCTTTAATCCAGACTGATATAGAGGGGGGATGTGGAGAGGTCCAAGACAACAATATTCTGCGCCGAGCAACCAACGATGCAAAGGCCATAACCCTCGCTTGTCTAAGGTTCAGAGGCTGACACTGAGATGAAACACCAAAGATGGCAGTTAGAGGACAGACCTCCAAATTGATTCTAAGAATGTCAGACATAGTCCTAAAAAAGGAGTTCCAAAAGTTCTGTAGTTTGAGACAGAGTGCAAACATATGACTCAGGTTACACGGTGAAAGTTTACATTTCTCACACATGTCAGGAACATTGGGATATATTTTAGATAGTTTACTCCTAGAGAGGTGAGCTCTATGGACCACTTTAAACTGTATGAAACAAAGTCTAGCACAGGAGGTGGTGGTCCGTATATTATCTAACACTCTGCCCTAGTAATCATCCTCAAGCTCCAAACCCAATTCCTCCTCCCAGACACTAATGGTTTTAATATTGTAAGAATCGTCTTGAGATCAAATCGTTGCATATATCTGTGAAATAATGCCCCTTTTACGAGGATTCAGCTTGAACACCTCTTCCCAAGCTGACTTTATAGGTAAGGAGGGAAACCCAGTGAATAGGGAGGAGACACAGTGCCTAATTTGAAAGAAACGGAAAAGGTAAGACGGAGGCAGGCTATATGACGAGGATAATTCAGAAAAATTCACAAACACATTGTTGATGAAAAGATCCTCAAAGCGTTTCAGACCCTTCTGTTCCCAAAGAGAGAATGTGGAGTCTATAAAGGTGGGGGGAAAGAGGTGGTTATTACATATAGGCGCCCCGATTGAGGCCGAGACAGATTTAAAATGATGGCGAAACTGGTAGAAAATTTTCAGAGAGGTATATACCATAGGATTATCTGTGTATTGTGAAAGGGCTATTGGAAGGGAGGAGAACACCAGAGCAGGGAGGGAGGTCAAATACAAGACTGTGCTTCTAAGTGGCACCATGGAAGAGAGGGGAGCCGCACCCAGAAGACCAGTTTCTGAATGTTAGCCGCCCAATAATAATACATAAAATTGGGCAATGAAAGGCTACCACTCCGACTCCTCTGAAGTAAAAATTTGGAGACCCTGGGAGTTTTTCCTGCCCAGATGAAAGATGAGATTAATTTGTCTATATTCTTAAAGAAAGATTTGAGTAAAAACAAAGGGATGGATTGAAAGAGGTAGAGGAATTTTGGAAGAATGTAAATTTTTACAGTGTTTATAATAACAAGAGGGGATAATGGTAGAGCCGCCCATCTTTGAAAGGCTGACTTCATGTGTGAGATTAAGGGTGTGAAATTCGCAGCCGTTAATGCAGTATAGGAACGAGCGATGTTGATTCCGAGATATTTGAATTATGAGTGCTCCAAATGAAAAGGTATTTCAGTCTGTTTTATCCTTTGGCCAGATGGGTTTATGGGTAAACATTCACTCTTTGGTAGGTTCAGTTTATACCCTGAAAATTTCCCAAAGTCATTTAATACACGTTTTATCTCTGGAATAGATGCAATTGTATCCGTAACATAAAGTAGTAAGTCGTTGGCATACAGCGCTAGTTTATGTTCAATTTCATTGCGAACTATACCCTGAAATACAGGAAGAGTTCTGAGCATGATCGAGAGAGGTTCAATCGCTATGGCAAAAATCAACGGAGACAGAGGACATCCCTGGCGCGTACCCCGTGACAAAGTAAAATAGTCAGACTTAGCATTGTTGGTACATATGGAAGGCTGCGGTTCCGCATATAACAAACACACCCACGATATCAGTCCATCCCCAAAGCCGAACCTCTTGAGCACCATGAAAAGATATTCCCATTCGATCCTATCAAACGCCTTCTCTGCATCCAAAGAGACGACCACTTCAGAGGAGTCACAGTTCTGTTTTGAATACAAAATATTGAATAGAGTACGAATATTAGAAGAGGAATGCCGTCCTTTTACAAATCCGGTTTGCTCCTCTGAAATAATGCTAGGGAGAACCCCCTCCAAACGAGAGGCCAGGAGTTTAGCTAAAATCTTGACATCGACATTGAGGAGGCTAATAGGTCTATACGAGGTACATAATGTTGGGTCCTTCCCATCTTTGAGCAACAAACCTATGGTTGCTTGTTGTAATGTTTGTGGCAACGTCCCTAATTCTAGGGACTCCTTGAATACAGCCAGGATTAATGGGGCCAATGAGATGGAATTTCTTATAAAATTCGGGAGGAAACCTGTCCGGACCAGGTGATTTTTTAGATTGTAATGAATTGATTGAGCGAACAATCTCATCCAAAGTAATAGGACTGTCAAGTTCAGATGTCAATAAAGGGTCAATTCTGGGAAAATTATTATTTCTAAGAAAATGGTCCATGTTATCTGAGTTATCATGAGTTTCAGCTGTGTATAAGGAGGAGTAAAAACCTTTTGAATGTTGAATTAATCTCTGCAGGATCCGAGGTTAATACACCACTGGATTGCATAATCTGAGGAACAGAGCGTGAAGCTGCTTGGCTATGCAGTTGGTGAGCCAACAACCGACCAACCTTATCACCATATTCATAATAATTGCAACGCGTATGTAACAGCAGCCTCTCCGCATCACCTGTCGATAACAAATCAAACTCCGCCTGCAAATTGAGCCTTTGTTTATGCAGCTCAGGGGTCGGGTTGAGAGAATATTGGTCGTCCATGGCCCGAATATTATCAGATAACTCTTTTTTCTTATTCCTACGTTACTTATTGGCATGAGCAGAAAAAGAGATTATCTGTCCCCTTAAATAGGCCTTCAGAGTTTCCCAAAGTAAAGAGTTGGAGATTGAATCAGTTTGGTAAGTGAGAAGAAAATCTTTTATCGAAGTAGAGATATACTTGCAGAATGCTGAATCAGATAAAAGTAGAGAATTAAGTCTCCATGGTGGGCGAAAAGCACGATGTGAAGGTAAAAGAATGTCAAGACTTGGAGGAGCATGGTCTGAGATAATGATTGGTAGATATTAAGATTACCACCTGAGAAATTAGAGACTTATTAATAAAGAAGTAATCAATGGGGGAGTAAAAATCTATGCATGTGAGAAAAGAAAGAATATTTCCTCACTGTGGAGTTTAAGTACCTCCATGGATCAATGTAGCCATTCTGAACCATAAACTCAGAGAACACCTTTGCCATCGCAGAAGGAACCCTCGCAACCAGGCTGGATTTATCCAAAGCTGGGTCAATAACACAGTTCAAATCTCCCCCAAATATCAAGAGATGTGTATTCAAAGCAGGAATTTTGGACATCAAATTCTGAGCAAACGTAGCATTATCAACGTTTGGGGCATATACATTCACCAAAACTACTGGTGTCTGTGAGATTTTTCCTTTAACAATCACGTATCTACAATTCGCAGCAGAAGTAACATTATTACATTTATTTAAATTGAATTTATTTTTGCAGCTTTGTGTACATGCAGAAACTAGATTGAAGGACATGTGCAAGCAGTTCCATGATCTTTCCAGATCATTTGACAGTATTTGGGCATCATACTTTCAAGACAACATCAACCAAAATGTTTAAACTCTCTTGTATATTTCAGTAGTGCATATTTCAGCAGTATTGGTGGAGATCCATTGCCACAAGTATTATATACTAAGTGAGAATGCGAGTTCTTTACTCCCATTTTGTTGCAAATCTCTGCATCAAAAGACAGACATTAACAGGATCACTTACATGTAATAAATTTTTCTAGCATTAGTATTTGAGCATCTGGTGTTCTCCGTGCACTTCAGGCTTGTTAGCAATACAGTAAAGACCGAATTCAGGCAATTGAAGGCAATACGCTCTATCACTGTCCAACTACAGCTTAGCTAGTGCTAAATGTATTCACACTGACATTTTTACACCCTTATACACACATAAGCAAATATTTATTGCATAGAAACATTTTATTTTCCAGAGTTATGGACAAAGTGCAATATCAAGATATATACACATGAGTTTTAAAGGTACACTGCATTCTCATTCACAAGTGATGCTGTTGAAGAGACCACCCCTTTGTATACAGAAAGAAACTGATACTTCAGCTGTCCTTTAGAGGTGCATCTAAAAATAGCTTTACAGCTGACAAATAATTTACTCATTACTCATTTTCTCTGGAGCTGTGAGTCTCATCTGCCCTCAGTGGCAAATTTGATTCATGTCTGCACTTTCTCCTGTGCTGCTGGTAATGGGAATATTAAAGCAGTTAGATCAGACGGTTAGGGGTTCCTAGATTTTTAATGAAGCAGTATTTTCTTTGTCTTGTTAGAATTAAAAATTAAAAACTAAAACAATGTTTATGTGGAGGAAAGCACATTTGATTTGTGACAATGCTGAAAAAATATTCAGCAATAAATACCTTAAAAAAAACCTTTCTGCTGTGAATAATTTTCTTATACAAACATGGGGATTCTCCAGACATTCCTTAAATACATTCTGTCATGTTTTTGAAGGCATTCCCAGATGATTGTGTTGAACACGTTTTTTTTAATCCAGCTTTTACTGGGCCTGCCATATCCCTACTGACAGTGTGAGTGAAAATTTTTAAAGAAAGGTAAATGGCCTCAAACACTTTATGGGCAGTCTATATTATCTAATAAATTGCTGTCTTTTTTGGCACAGCTTAATAAAGTAGCAGTAATGCTTCAGAATTATGCTTTTTTCAGTTAGCTACCACATTCCCCATGTACTGCACATACTGATAGCGTAGTTTAAGTGTTTGTTTACAATTATGTCTTGTGTAGTTAAGGCCAATAAAAGCTTGGATAGGCTACAGTATCTCACAAAAGTGAGTACACCCCTCACATTTATGTAAATTTTTGATTATATCTTTTCATGTGACATCACTGAAGAAATGACACTTTGCTACAATGTAAAGTAGTGAGTGTACAGCTTGTGTAACCGTGTAAATTTACTGTCCCCTCAAAATAACTCAACACACAGCCATTAATGTCTAAACCACTGGCAACAAAAGTGAGTACACCCCTAAGTGAAAATGTCCAAATTGGGTCGAAAGTGTCAATATTTTGTGTGGCCACCATTATTTTATAGCACTGCCTTAACCCAATTGGGCATGGAGTTCACCAGAGCTTCACAGGTTGCCACTGGAGTCCTGTTCCACTCCTCTGTGGATGTTGGAGACCTTGTGCTCCTCCACCTTCTGTTTGAGGATGCCCCACAGATGCTCAATAGGGTTTAGCTCTGGAGACATGCTTGGCCAGTCCATCACCTTCACCCTCAGCTCCTTTAGCAAGGCAGTGATCATCTTGGAGGTGCTTCAGTATGTCACAGTACATGTTGGCATTCATGGTTTCCTCAGTGAACTGTAGCTCCCCAGTGCCGGCAGCACTCATGCAGCCCCAGACCATGACACTCCCACCACCATGCACCATGCTCCCACCACAATTTTATGCAGTGTGCGGCGTATGGTCTGAGCACTGACAGGCTGATCCCCCACCCCTTCAACCTCGGCAGCAATGCTGGCAACACTCATACCTCTATTTCCCAAAGACAACCTCTAGATATGACGCTGAGCACGTGCACTCAACTTCTTTGGTCGACCATGGCGAAGCCTGTTCTGAGTGGAACCTGTGCTGCTAAACCGCTGTATGGTCTTGGACACCGTGCTGCAGCTCAGTGTCAGGGTCTTTGCAATCTTCTTATAGCCTAGCAACAATTCTTTTTTTCAGATCCTCAGTGAGTTCTTTGCCATGAGGTGCCATGTTAAACTTCCAGTGACC
Organism: Noturus placidus; assembly: GCA_022414735.1. NCBI lineage: Eukaryota > Metazoa > Chordata > Actinopteri > Siluriformes > Ictaluridae > Noturus > Noturus placidus. The sequence continues at coordinate 158,598 of JAFFST010051042.1, read as the reverse complement.
TGTATGAGGGAGTGTGAGAGCGATGACACCAAATTTAACACCCCTGCTTCCCATTCACACCTGAGACCTAGTAACACTAACAAGTCACATGACATTGGGGACGGAAAATGGCTAATTGGGCCCAATTTTGACATTTTCACTTTTTTTTGCCAGCGGTTTAGACATTAATGGCTGGGTGTTGAGTTATTTTGAGGGGACAGCAAATTCACACTGTTACACAAGCTGTACACTCACTACTTTACATTGTAGCAAAGTGTCATTTCTTCAGTGTTGTCACATGAAAAGATATCATCAAATATTTACAAAAATGTGAGGGGTGTACTTTTTTGTGAGATACTGTATGTAATGAAGAAAATACTAGGTAAAACTAGTGAACTAGCCAGTGAATGTCAAGGTCACCTGACTTTTGACATTTAATCTGCTCCAGTGATGTCATTAAGGTCTGGAGTTGTGTGTTGGTGTGAACCTGTTGGTGCAAATTTGAATATTTGAATATCTCTCAAATCTATCTAGTACTTCCTATGATAAGATTGCCATAAACCAAATAAAAGATTTAAAAAAAAACTATTTCTAGACTTTTTTGTACTATTTTTAATCTTGAAATAGTCTTGTTCTATTGGCAGATGAGATGAGAAAAAGGATTTATTTCTAGAACAAAGCAAAATGATTTGCTAATATAATAAGAAAATGGAATGCATAAAATGAGTGAGTAAAAAATGTCTCAAAATAGGTTTAATAAACTTTATTTAAATATTTGGTTTATTGTAATATTTGAATAGAAAATACTAGATACCTTTGTCTATATTCAAGATATTTTCACCTGCTAAGATGTCAGCTCTTGCAGTGTTCAAACCAGTTTTCTTTTCTGTACAAAATGTAGAAAAATGTAATGACCTGCTGTTTTTCTTTAGAGTTTGTGGATTCTGGATAACTGGATGCCGAGGAACAACTCTCTCTTCTCACCCTCAGAGCTGGACATCTCTCTGCAGGATGTCTCAAACTCTTCTCTCCCCCCCCCGCTGGCCGATTGGGAAGCTCCCACATTCACACGGGCGGCACAGTTCCGAGTTGGCGCCACGCTGGTGCTCTTCCTGTTTGCAGCAGTCAGTAACCTGGCACTTCTCATCAGCGTGTGCCACGGACGGGGACGACGCCTGGCTTCCCACCTGCGGCCCCTCATTACAAGCTTGGCTGCCGCAGATCTTATGATGACATTCATCATGATGCCACTGGACATGGTGTGGAATGTGACGGTGCAGTGGCATGGTGGTGATGGTCTTTGCAAGTTGCTTAGCTTCCTTAAGTTGTTTGCCATGCAGGCCTCTGCATTTATCCTGGTGGTGATCAGTCTGGACCGACAGCATGCCATCCTGAACCCTCTCGACACCATTAACGCACACCGGCGCAACAAGAGAATGCTGGTGTTTGCATGGAGCCTGAGCTTACTCCTCGCCTCCCCACAGGTGGGCTACAGCACCTCACACACAAAAAAATGGAAAACTATGTAGTGCTATTTTCCTCATAGATGCACAAGCATTAATGGAAGCACTGTGCACTATGTTAATAGTGTCATTTTTCTTGGTTCTTTGACCCAAAGTCACTGCTCAAATGGCCCATTAAGGCCTCTGTGATATTGGATTAGTTGCAGATATTTAATAGTTTAATTAGTTAAAGTGAACATTTTGCTAATTCACTTAATCAAACAGTTTAACCAATTGATAAAGATAAAAGGTTATCTAAATTGGGGAAATTAGGAAGAGGGTGAATCCATATTTGATAAAGTCTAGTGAATTTATGTGTGGTCTTTAATTAATGTGTTAAGTAAACCCAATCTGAATACTGCTGCTTCCATAGAGTTCAGGACAGCCATTATTTACCAGATTAAAGAACTCTATAGAGTAGAGACCTATGAAGCTCCTTTTATAAACTAATGTACTGAAGACCAGGAACAATTGCCTTGAATAAGTAGCTCATCCTCCCACATACAGTGGTGTGAAAAAGTGTTTGCCCCCTTCCTCATTTCCTGTTCCTTTGCATGTTTGTCACACTTAAGT
>JAFFST010051042.1:108037-155316 GCA_022414735.1 Noturus placidus | reverse complement strand
TTGCATTTTTTGTTTACTTGTGTTGTCCTTGACTATTGTTTAAATTGGTTTGATGTTCCGAAACACTTAAGTGTGACAAACATGCAAAGGAACAGGAAATGAGGAAGGGGGCAAACACTTTTTCACACCACTGTATATAAGTGCATATATCTATTTTTACACATGCTGTGTCTTACATGCTGAGTTAGAATCTGCTATGGGTGACATTTCCACCCTAACGTTATGTTGCTTACTGAATGTATTATGGCATATTTTCACCACCAAGTTGAAGAGGATGAGTCAATTCACCTGCAAGCCCTCTGACAGATCTTTTCCAGACTGACACACACATTGAGCTCAATGCTGTACGCCCTGTGCAATTTGTATATACCAGGTATAAAATGAAGCCAGGAATAAGGCTATTTCAGCCATAATTTCTTTGGCTTTTTTCTGCCCAAAACATTGGCTCAGAGGGTCATGTGGGGGTCATGGTATGAAAAAGTAATGTGGAGGGTTCAAAGCACACATATTACTGAGGCATGCCACAAACCATACACAACATTAAGTGTAACTATAAACAGATTTATAGGAATACATCTTTACTCATCTTATACGATAAAAATCGCCAAAAACCTTTTATTTATTAAAGAACAACATATCATAATTTAAAAAAATAAATCTGTTTAAAGTTACACTAAATGATGTGCAAGGTCCAAGTAAGTTCCTACTATCTCTTTTGCTATAACAGCTATAAATAGGTGAACTACTGACGATTATGAAGAATAAATGGACAACACTGTGGTATAAAGGCTAATAATAGTGTGCTAATAATAGTGTGCTTATCATCATTGTGAATTTTGGCATGTGTATGACATCAAACTACTGTGTACCCAAGCACAATATGAAAATAAATGCAAAATACTTGATATACTTTATATCCATGATCAACATGTAGAGATCCATGATCTCCATCCGATTAAGTACACTTTATACACAAAGCAGGAAATAAATGGACTGAATAAAAATGCAGGCTTGTATGCATGATCACAGTGGTGTGTGAGTGTGTCGAGATATGTTGTGTCAGGACTGAAATATGTTATGGGATAGTAACATATGAAAGAATTTTAAATGACCTCTATATTGGTTAGTTTGGTGGATTATTGAAAAAGCGACATTTTTCTATACTGAACCTCAAAAGTTTGCCTCTTCTTCAGTTATTTATCTTCAGAGCAATCAAAGCCGAAAAAGTGGATTTCACTCAATGTGTGACACACGGGAGTTTCCACGAGCGATGGCAGGAGACGGTCTACAACATGTTCCACTTTGTCACGCTCTACATTATCCCACTGCTAGTCATGAGCTGCTGTTACACCCGCATCCTTGTCGAAATCAACAGACAGGAGCACAAAAATAAAGGTAACTGCAGTAATCTTATACTGAACTAACTGCATCAGATAGCAGCAGCTGTTCATTTCTTTTTCACCATCCTGGGTATCCACTCAGCTCTTTGTAGGTAGTAGATTTATTGGTAACTTAGCATTCTGCTAATGTAGCTCAATGAAGGCTTGGTGGAGTGAACTTAATGATTGTACAGCTCAGTGCAAGAATTCTTTGTTCTGCACATGCTTGCACAATTCTCAGAGTTTTGTATCCATTTTTATATCAGTAGCACACTGTATGTCATCGGCAATCCACAGACCAGTCAGTCAACTCTACATTTACCATGTTATGATAAATATGTGATAAATGGAATAAAACCTAATGTATGTATGTAGCTGTCATTCTCAGGCATTTTGAAATTGCATAATTCGAGGGATAAAGCTAATATCTCTGATGCAGATAAAGACAAATTCTGCGTCCCAATTTGCCATCTATCTGTCCTAAATAATACCGGAGATTAGAATTACATACTACAAATTGCAGTATGTTGAAATGAGCATCCCAAAGGTACCTGGATGGTTTAATATTTCCGGTAGATATTCAAAGTGTGGATTTGTGGACACTTTTCAGCTAATATTGCCCACAATTCCTTGTGCGAGGGAGATTTGTGATATTTGGCTTGGCTGAATTCAACCTGCAAACATGGCAAACAAGTGTAACTCACGTTTTAGAACTGAAATGTGGGAAAATAAATCAAGGGAAATTAAATGATATAGTGTAAATTGTATAAGGAATAAGGAATGAAGAAAAGCTAAAATGTTACGAGGAGTTTGTTTACGGTGACAGTGTTCGTAACTAGGCAGCAATGTTCTCTTCCGTTACATGATGTGTCAGTATGTACCATGAACTTGCATACTCCTTTTCTACACACACTTAAACATGCTGAAGGAGCAGTTATTGTCACATAGTTAATCCTGTGTCTGGGACTGTAAAATAGGCACATTAATATTGCATAATGCAGTGCATTTTTCCAGATCTGAGGCCATCATTATTTAACTTTATAAGAGAAATCCTATGTGACTCTAGCATCTATTAATATTTAATCCAATTTTAATGCAGAATTCAAGTTATTCCCATTCTAGGTTCCATATAAAATATTTCAGCTGACACAATCTGCTTCCTCTGTGCAGCAGGGGAGTCGTGTCTCCGGCGCAGCCGAACAGATATGATCCCTAAAGCAAGAATGAAGACGCTGAAGATGACCATAATCATCGTCCTGTCATTCATAGTCTGTTGGACTCCATATTACCTGTTGGGGATCTGGTACTGGTTCCAGCCAGAGATGCTGAAGGTCACTCCAGAGTATGTCCACCACCTGCTCTTTGTCTTTGGTAACCTGAATACCTGCTGTGACCCTGTGATCTACGGCCTGTACACTCCCTCTTTCCGTGCTGACCTTGCACGTTGCTGGCGCTGCCGATCAACCAGCGACTCTCCTCGCTCTCTGGAACGACTCTCCGCCCGAAAGAGGCCTCACAGCGCAGAGCAGGAATCCGATCCTGCCAGTGTGAAAGGGGCTGAGAGGTAATGTGTGTGTATGTGTGTGTGCATATATATATATATATATATATATATATATATATATTTTAGCAATAGCTTACATTTTTACAACATCAGTGACGGACATTTCTTGCTGCAAGTATGAGTCTCTGTGCTACTCTTTAAAGAACAAATCTTACACCATTTCATAGTTACATAATTAAGTTTAATAACCAAGCATGGCCTTCACAGAGACCTCAGTGACTGATTAACAGGGATAAAGTGTGTTTAAAGCCAGAACGGCACTCTGCCTCGTCAGACTGCAGGCTTTAACTCATTTTGAAATCGAAAAGGAATCTGATTTCACATTGCGCCACACTGAAACTGGCTTAGCACAGAATTAAATGGAGACTTTGTACAAGTCTAGAAAAACTGCATGGTCTTCAATGAGTCACAAGTACGCTTATTAATGATTCGTGAGTTGTGAGTTTGGTATGTTTGAATTCTGGCTTAATGTATGCAGTATAAGAAAGAGAGAGATGTTTATAAGTGTCAATATGTCTTAAATGAATTCAGCAATAGCACTTGGGTCTAATAAACAGAGCTGCGTTCACTGCAGATTACTGCAATGGGCTCTGGTCACTGCTCTACATAGGCTCACTGCTTGCTTGTCACCCATTGCGCACATTAAAGACAACAGAATAATAATCTGAGGAAGAGGAGTTATACACACACAGTTTACCCCATCTCAGTTTGTCTATTATGGGATAGTGACCAACACTTTTGCTAGAGTAAGTAAAAGAGAATAACCACAAAACGCCAAAGTTTCAGATATTACAGAATAAAAGACACGATGAAGGCTAGGAAGTGCACAGACTGGTGTGTCTTCCACCAAGTCTGTTATTATTTTTTTCAAATGCAACAGTAGTTATTTAATAATGTAAAAGGTGAGGACAAATATGAATTAAAACATCCATCCATTTTCTGTACTGCTTATCCTACACAGGGTTACAAGGAGCCTGGAGCCTATCCCAAGGAACTTGGGACACAAGGCAGGGGACACCCTGGATGGGGTGCCAACCCATTGTAGGACACAATCACACACACTCACACACCACGGACAAATTAGAGATGCCAGTCAGCATGTCTTTGGTCTGGGGGAGGAAACCGGTGTACCCAGAGGAAACCCCTGAAGCACATGAAGAACATGCAAATTCGACACACACAGGGTGGAGGTGGGACACAACCCTTCAACACCGGAAGTTCGAGGCAAACATGCTAACCACTAAGTCATCATATGCCCCATGAAATAAAACAATAACTTTTAATGAAGATTAATAGGCCCAGGCTTTAATTGACAGTTGTCCATGTAAATGCACTGATTGACTGTATACCTAACAGGCTTCTTTATTTAGCACTGTTGCTTGCAGGGAGCTCAGGTTAATTAGCCAGCAAAAGAAAATTAAATTAAATTAGTCATCATCAATGTTGAATTTTAATGGTGAAACCGGCAGAGCATATTCTTTGGTATTTCTGCTAAGATGATATACCTTGGATATAGCGACCGTGAGAGGAGAATTTTTCACTGCCACATTGAGAGTGATGTGGTGATGCAGTGCCTCTCAGGCTTCTCGGAAAAAAGCTCTAAAACTCTGCTGCTTCATGTTGTCTAAAGTTTTGCACTCTCTAAACAAATGAAATCCAATATCATTTTCATTTAGCTTCCATGAATATGACATGAATATTTAGTGTCCCATGAATATATTCCTTGATATCACTTTGCTTGTATCTCTCATTTGTAAGTCGCTTTGGATAAAAGCGTCTGCTAAGTGAATAAATGTAATGTAAATGTATGAATGCAGACAGGCAAGAGCGGATCATACTACAAACCTAGTCTAAACTGTCACGGTATGTATTTTAGAGGTATAAGGAATTCATGCACACCTGGCAGGCACTCATTTCTCTGCTCTGGGTGTGAGTTTGTACAATATATTATTATTTTGTTTCAAGATTGAGATATCACCAGAACGTCTTCCACATTCTTCCTTGAGTTCACACAAACACTCTCACACACCCCCTATCGAACACACATACATGGGGTCTGCCTCTGCAGAAAGGTCCCCAGGGTCCTGCTAGCTGCCATGGCAACACTTCAAGTCCATTTTGCAGGTGTGATGAAGATTTCTGGATGGTGTGGCCAAAAGAAACGCAATTACTGCATGTCATCTCCCCTGTTTTATGAGCAAATGAAAAATGCTGTCTTGATCGGCTCTGATGCATAGAGCAGTAGTCTAAATTCAATATGTATATTAAACTGCTGCTGTTTTAAATCATGGTTTAAAAAAATTGGCCCTCGTTCATCAAAGTTGAGCATGGCAGTGCTTGTCTGTATTTTTTATGCCTGGTCTCATTAAGTGTAAAAATGAGCATAACATTGTAACAACCTGACAAGCTTGTTTACGCAAAAGTGGTCTGTTAATGCTTTCCTATGAGTGTCTTGGATGAAACATGTTTTAAAGCCCCGCTGATGCGAGAGAACTAGCAAGTGGTTGGCAATTAGCAAATGACCTTTGGGAGAAAATGGGTTGAAAAATCTCCAGGTACTTCACAAAGTCTGTGATGCACTGTATCTTAACAATGTTCACTGTTCTTTGGAGGAACAAAGCACCACAGCATCACATCACAGATCCTCCACCATAATTAATAGTGGGGATGAGGTTCATTTCTGTATAACCGTCCTTCTTTTTCCCCGAAAAACCTTCCTTAGTATTTGTTGCCAGAAAGCTCTATACTCCAGGTGCTCATGTACAGTATGAGGTTGAAGACCATTTCATTCCAATTAGCATGTAGGTGGTATCGGACACACGGTGGCTTAGTGGTTAGCACGTTAGCACAATTCCCGCTGCAGCCCTGTGTATGTGGAGTTTGCCGGTTCTCCCTGTGCTGTGGGGGTTTCCTCCGGGTACTCCGGTTTCCATCCCCAGTCCAAAAATATGCATGGTAGAGTGATAGGCATTTCCAAAGTGTCCGTAGTGTATGAATGGGTGTGTGAATGTGTATGTGATTGTGCCCTGCAATGGATTGGCACCCTATCCAGTGTGTACCCCACCTTGTGCCCCATGCTCCCTGGGATAGGCTCCAGGTTTCCATGACCCTGTAGGATAAGCGATATAGAAAATGGATGGATGGATGGGTGTAGTTAGTGTCTGATTGTAGATATGGAGACCCGAGATCCCAACATGCTACCATCCTCTGCAAATCCATACTGTATGTAAAGGAAAAATAAATTTTTGTCACAAATCTTCCAGACATCTCCATCTTAGACGCTCAAATCTGCACTCAATTCTACACAACCTTGATGAATAAGGGCCACGGTGTGTATAATCTAAAGCTCAATCTTCTGAATTTGCTCCTTAAGGCCAATTATGCTCCTAGATTATGAATTATTCAGTATCCATATAAAACTAAACCAACTGGGATTCTCAGGCTGTATATGAACCACCATGTGTGCAAATAGATCTGCCTTGCATATATTTTGCATTGTAAAAAAATGTTGATTTTCACTACTCATTTAAACTGTTAATTCTTAATGAAAATCTGCCTTTGGCTTCTTTTTGTAGCAATACTGGAGCGGTGGTGTGCTAAAGGAATTTTCTTCTTCTTAAGTACTCTGGGTGCAGTCAATATATAATTAGAGGAAGGCAACCCAGAGGCTATCTGGAGGAGCCACATTGGGCTTTTTGGCTATTAAACGGTTTATTGGCCTGAAGAGGATATTATAAATCCTGATTTAGCATTTTCCTTCTGGTATTGACTGAAGCTTTACCTCTGATTAATTGATTGATTGATTTGTAAGCAGGTAGCCAAGCCAGAACATTTTGAGAGGATGCTTTCCTCATAGTCTGTTGTCTGAAACTGATGCTTATGGTTCACTTCAGTCTCAGTACAGCTGTAATAGTTCTTCAGCATGCAATGTGGTCATGTATTATAATTAACTTCTAATGTAGCATCATATTTTATTACAAATATACACTGGCAAAGATTTTACCCTTCCCAAGAGTTCATCCTTCCAATTTTGTTTAATACAGATTATTCACCTTATGGAACTAATTACATTTGGCTTTTGGACAATTCTGCATTAATTCTTTACAACATTGATTAGAGTGAATCTCTGTTGTTGACAGTGACTGGCACACTGATTGTGGTTCTGTAACTATTATTCCTGTATTCCTGACTATTGTCCATTTAGCACAATGTCTTAACATGTAAAATGAAATGAAATTACTGACAGGGGACATGTCTTTCTTAGGCCATACAGGACTTAAATGTGCCTACTGCAATGAGTTGTGAGTGTGTTTTCTTATGCAGAATAACAGTTTTGTATTTTTCATAAAGATTGTGAACATATAATGTGTTTGTGTAGTTAATAAAATGTACACATTGCTGATTTTTTTTTCTCTGTGTTTTCTTGGCAAAATGTCACTATTGCGTTTTATGGTCTGAAAACAACTAAAATAGCTCAGGGATTTTGTTTATTTTTTTGGTGTTTTTTGTACAGTATATCTGCTGTGTGTGTGTGTGTGTGTGTGTGTGTATGTGTGTATCTATATCAGGCAGCCATAACATGGAGGCATGGACTTCACAAGACCTCTGATGGTGTGCTGTGGTGTCTAGGCACAAGAATTTAGCAGCCGATGCTTTAAGTCCTGTAAGTTGCAAGGCCACCTTCTTTCATTGCTCCATGGTCCAGTTCTGGTGTTCACATGCACATTATATGAGCTTTCAGTGGTGGACAGGGGTCAGCATGGGCATGCTGACCAGTCTTTGGCTACACAGCCCCATACGCCCTGTGATGTACTGTGTGTTCTGACATCTTTCTCTCACACACAGCATTAACTTTTTTAGCAATTTGTTCTACAGAAGCTTTTCAGTGGGATTGGACCAGACAGACTATCCTTTGCTACGCCATGCGCATCAGTGAGCTTTGGGAGCCCATGACCCTATCACGGGTTGTCCTTCCTTGGAGCAGTTTTGGCAGGAACTCGCCACAAGACCTACTCTGTGAAAATATCAACCGCAGGAAATATATACGTAACCTGACAAAACATCTATAAAAAATAAATAAAAAAAACTCATAAGGAGTTCATTGCTAGTAATACAAAGTAGCAACTAATGCTGCAGCTATCTAGGCAAGACAAAAAATACATGAAAATAACAGCTCTAAACCAGTATATTGGCTTTAGCTATCAGCCACTATCGGGTATTGACAAGTAAAACATTTCTCCAAATTGAAACAAAATCAACTCGTCTCTACTGCACCTCTGCTCAATCCTAGGTAACTCATCCATCCATCCTCCATCCATCCTCTACTGCTTACTCCTTTATCAGGGTCACGGGGAACCTGGATCCTATCCCAGGAGGCATCAGGCACAAGGCGGGGTCCACCCTGGACAGGGTGTCAGGGTGTCACATACAATCTGCGGACTACGGACACTTTTTCGTTGGACTGGGGGATGCACTTCTTCTGATGCCACTGATTGATTACTACTAAATAGGTTACTCATTTCAGGATCTGTATTGGTATCAATGAGTATTTAAAAACAAACAAAAATAACATGTAATGGTAAGTATGTATAGTTGGAAAAAAATGTTATTGATGCATCTCTACTCTAAGGTTAAGAGGCTTGACAAAAATAGATGTAGATGAGGTACATTTGGAGAATATTGTCACACAAAAACCCAGGATATGACAACAAAAGAAGCAGCTGAGCGTAACATCAGTGTGTACCAAGGTATTTATTTTGTACTTTCCATCTTTCCTTTAAATTCCCAGAGCAGGAGTTAAGTGTTATCACAGGGTTTTTTACGTAACTGGCTGGTCAGTGACATCAAAATGACCAGCATACAGAGGATAGTGTGGGTGTGAATGGAGCTCCTGAGTCATGCTTTATTCATGTCTGATATTTCAAAGTGACAGCCCAAACATGAAGCTTGCGTCATTCTGACCTTTATTGTATTACATTTGAAGACTATAAAGTATAAACTATTCACCTGCTTTGTTGGTCTGTATGAGACCATTCTGTAAGCCAGTCACACTCACTGCAGTAGACGGTGTGCGGTGATATTCAGACTTGCTACAGTCTCCTGGGACACTATAGGTCTTCTGCCTTAGATTGCCATCATCAATCCTGATTATTCTACTGTCCTATCAGAAAGGCAAATCCACACACAGGCTATCAGCCAACATGAAGCTGCTATAGAAGACAGAGGCATGATAAACAGATCTGAGACAGACTTTTAGACATGGAAATGACCATGCATCAATACATTTTTATATGATGAAATGCTCATTTTTGACCGTAATCAATAAGCTGTAAAGAAAGTTTTACAGAGCTGCAGTATAATCTTTTTTCACCTTTAACAGGTTGTACAACAGTTAGTTCCAGTCCACTAATTTGCGCAGCATTCCAAGAGTGCCTATATTTTCTTTAACCACGTTTCATTTTGTGTATCACTCCCCTCATCTGTATTCACCACCAATAATATTCCATTTCCAAGTTCAAAACCATTTCTACAGTAGCGGTAGTGACATCATCAGTGGCACACAACACTTTCAGGAATATAACTTTAGACTTAAACTAAACAGGAAACTAATTTAACCCGATGCACCTGGAATAGGAATGTACAAATCAGTGTGAGCTAGCTACCGAGTTAGCCGATATGCTATAAAGTGAGTATGGCTTCGTCAGGATCTATTTCTGCTAGCAGAGCAAAAAATAAATAAAAATACAGAAGATTTGGCCCTTACAGTATTCAAAATGTCACTTACCCAATGTTCATTTCTTGTTTATAAATGTTTGTATAAATGCAATATCACACTCGCAATCAGGTGCTTATTCGAAATATTAGAATACACTCGTCCTGCAAGTTTGTGTCTACTCTAGGGCCAAATCACAGCCATGCCGATATTCAGTATAATTGCACTCTTGCTCATGCACTATAGCTTAAATATACTTGCAGTGCATGTATTTACACACATAATATCTTTTGACTTTTTACTTTAAATATGAACAAAAAAATATGCCTGTATTCCATCCATCCATTTTCCATATCGCTTATCCTGTACAGGGTCATGGGGAGCCTGGAGCCTATCCAAGCAAACTTGGGGCACAAGGCAGGGGACAACCTAGATGAGGTACCAACCCTTTGCAAGACACACATTCACATACTACGGATAATTTGGAAATGCCAATCAGCCTACAACGCATGTCTTTGGGGGAGGACTGGGGGAAGAAACCCCAGAAGCACGTGGAAGAACATGCCAACTCAGGGCACTCAGGGTGGAGGCGGGATTTGAACCCAAATCCCTGGAGGTGCAATGCAAATGTGATAACCACTAAGCAACCATGCCCCATGCCTGTATTCATGAGCATAAATAAAGATGCTTAAAACCCGAAATTGATAGTGAAAAAATACAACAAATGATCAACATTAGCACTTTGTTACAAAGCTGTTGTCCCTCTGATGGATTTGTAATTTTGAAATCCTCCATAAGTTTTCATTGGCATCAAACTCAGGAGAAACGAAAGGCCTTCTTGAGTTATTTTGGCAGAATGTTTAGGTTCATTGTCTTGTGGAAATGTCCATTTAGTCTCCAGATTCAGTTTCTTTACTGATGAGATGAACTATTCCTCCAATATACCCTGTCACATTGCTCCATCCATGTTTCCTTCAATGACGTGTAATGTTGCAGAGAATCAGCCCCCATATCATGATGGTGCTACTTCTGTACTTCACTGTGGGTGTTGTGTTCTTGGGATTGCACATGCAACCTTTTGTTCTCCAAATATGTTGAACTGAATTATTGCCAAAGAGTTCTAATTTTGAGTCTGAACAGAGTATATTGTTTCAAATGAGTTCTGATTTGATTTTAGATTCACATCTCTGTGCTTCTTTTTTTTTTAGCAGAGAAGTTTTGCATGGGGTTTAGTAATGGAGATGAAGTGAATTGCTTATGGTTCTCTCTTAACTTCCTTATCAATAATCTCAGCTGTGAGGTGTAGTTGTGGTTCCATGAACTGTCCACCTGCATATTATTGAACCATTTGTACTGACAGTGATGTTTGAGGTCTTTGCTATGGCTCTGTAGATTTTTCAATTTGAGTGTTATTTTAGGAAAAGCCTTTACTTTCCACGTGATTACTAATTGTTGCATGAAATCTTCCTAAACCATTACAAGGATTTTTTTAACAGGTACTCACGGTGAATTTAAAGTAGAGCTCTTTATCCATAAGTGTTGATTTTGAAAATATCTAATGGTCCTTCATGAGCTGCTTTGAAATAGCACTCAGGCATGTTTGCGAGGTGAACCAGGAACCGCTGTAATTGTCTAGATGGGCATGATGTGATGAAGTGGATGGACATGTCAGAAAAATATTGCAGAAAACCCTTGCAGAAAATTTTTGAAAATGTTCCATAGTAGAAGAATCTGGACTTCTGTTTCTTTGCACCACATTTGGAACATGTCTCTCGAAAGAAAACAGCAACAGCTTTATGACCTTTACAAAATTGTGGCTTATTGTGGCTGAAGAGTACAATTGTTAATGGATTGCAGGGATTCGATCTGACCATGTTACTGTCATCTGAGCCAACAATCCAGTGACATCCTGGATGAAGAAAGTGGAATATCTGTGAAAATCCATATTGATTGATTGTGCTCGTAGTTCAGTGTGGCAGCAGTATGTGTATTTTTGGAGCACTTAGTAATAGATAGGCGTGAGCCTGTTAGAATGCGGGTGGAAGCTGTTTACTTCTGTGGCAGACTGCAGACGCTGTTGCACCGCAGTCCTGCACCCTCTATGAGTCACGCACTGAAGAGATAGTCTTACTTACCAGGCTGCTGTACCTTTTCCTTATGTTCTGGGAAAACACACACACACACACACACACACACACACACACACACACACACAAACAAAAGAGAAATTAATGAACAGGGAGCAAAACAGAGAACACAGAAGTGCTGACAAAGGAGTGCTATGAGAGATTCTAGAAAATCTCAAAGTCTGCTGTACAACTGGATCATGAAATGTTTTTTTCTTCTTTTTTTGTGCATGGAAAGCGTTAAAATTAAATCATTATATCATAAAATATTACATAACATCACATTATGGTTATTGAGGAATCTGCCTCGGTTTGTCAGGTAATCAGTCTGTGGAGGACAAAAAAGGCTAGAAAATATTATCCATGTCTCTAAACAGAGTGAAGACGACGACAGGACTCTCAATGACCTTATTAGTGTCATTGGTCTTCAGTTTAATCAGTGTAAATGTATCTCACTCTAACAAGAACCAATGTAGAGGATAGGCATATGCAAGACCTTTGTTTCACGCTTACTTTCCATAACATGGTTGCACACAGAATGATTTATAATGAAGCAGTAACTAATCTGTCAGCTCCTGAGACTGGTGTAATCAGAAGAACACAGTCTAGCTCTGTTAGGGAAATGTTTTTTTTTTTACATAAATATTCTCATAAATTTCCACATTAAAATATTTGCATTAATGAACACACACTAAGCCATATATTTTAAGGAGAATATGCTATATGACTGAATAAAGCAAAAAAAAAAACTTTACAATGTCTTAGAGAAATAAGGAAATAGATGATATCGTTTCTATTTAGTGAGAATATGCAGAGTGCATTTCGGCTTCCTGTAGTGTTGATTTCGCTGATGCTGCTCTCATCTTCACTCTGTCTGAGTTGGCACACTGCCCACTGAGCATGTCCACAATGGTGCAGAATGGGCATACATTTCAACATGACCACTGAACTGGCAATGAGACTGGAACACACACTCACACACAAAACACATAACAGACAAGCATCAGCATCTACTCAAACATCTGTTCACTTTACTAGATACAGTATGCATGTGAGGCAGCTTAATCATGTCTAACCCAGAGTCCTGGGTTTGTTTCTGAGCCTGGGATAATGTATGTGTTGTGTTTTGTATGTTCCCCTCCTCAGTCACCACATGATCCACACTCATGTAATTATGGTGGAACCAGACAGTTATTTTTCATCATTTAAGGCATGACCCATACATCCAAACATCCATTTTCTGTACCACATATCCTACACAGGGTCACGGAGAACCTGGAGCCTATCACAGGGAACTCGGGGCACAAGGCAGGGGACACCCTGGATGGGTTGCCAACCCATTCACAGACCCATTCGCACAATTTGGAAAATTTATAGATGCCAATCAGACTACAACGCATCTCTTAGGACTTGGGAGGAAACCCAATCACCAGGAGGAAACCCCTGAAGCACGGGGAAAACATGCAAACTCCACACACAGAGTGGAGACAGGAATCAAACACACAATCCTGGAGGTGTGTGGAAAACGTGCTAACCACTAAGCCACCATGCAGGCATAACCCATTCTAAACCAATCTTGATATATTAATAATGCTGGCAAAAAATAAATTTTTGTCAGTTCCAATGAAATTGATTAAAATATGTCTTACTTTGTTGCCATCTCCTCTATATCCCTGCGCTCAGAGCCGATAAAATAGACATATTCATTTGCTCATTTGAGGTTTTGGGTAGGTAAACATGGAATTATGATGACTCTACTGACCCATTAAGAACATCATGTCATGGTAGTGCCAAATGGAGCAGAACTACAATACTCAATTCCCTACAAAAATCATTCCCTGCATGTCACATGGTCTTGCCACACCATCACAGATCATTTGCACCTTTTTCCTGTTTCACCTTGATTAGCACCACTATTTAAGTTCCAGTTTTTCTGCGTCTCGCTGGCAAGCTTTTGTTGTTGTCGTGTGTACCCTGCTATCACCTATAGTCTGTATGTTTCTTGTCTTGCATACATAGTTCATATTGATGCTTCTTGTTTTAAACATTGTGTTTTTACTTTGCACAATAAGTTATACATTACAGCTCAATTGTAGTGCAATTGCATAACATTGCTTAATGCAGTAATTAAGCTATAACGATGTACATAAAATGTATATATAATGAGCTGTGCTGTATGTCAGTTAATTATCCATGAGTAACTGGAAAAATATTTCATATTGTAGTAGTACAAGTGTAGTTATAGTGTACACAACACTGGATTTATGGTGCACAAAGGTAATAATATAGGGAAATAACCAGTGAATATAATTTATCTACAGGGAAGTTTAACAACTCGACAGTACTTCTCAAACAGTGCCCTGTATAGTAAAGAATAAATTCAATTCATGACATGGAAGAGGCTTTCTGGCATGGGTACAAAATGGTTCCAAAAACAAAAACTGTGCATTATGTAGTTTAAAAATAAAAGAAGGGTGCCATTTCAAAAGTTCAATAAATCTGGGAACACTGACATCTACTTAGCAGTCTTTTATTTGGTACATAGGCATCAGTATGACTGAATGAAAACAGAAAAAGAATCGTATTTATTTAAACTGAGACACACTCCGCAATCAGAGTCCTTCTGTATTCACTAGATGGTCTCAAACTGTTTTTCAGGAACAATTCAGGAATTTAATCAGGTTTGCAGTAGACGTTTGTTTTATGTACTGCAATGCGTCTCAGGATAAATGACTCCACAGTATGGAGCTGCACCAACTGAACAGCAATTTAAAGCTATGGCGAGTTTGGTTTTGAATCACACAAGTATGGTATAAACAAAACGGAAAATACAAACATTAAAGCATTGCTTTCTCATTGGTACAAGCATCAGGCATTCACTACATCTCTACTCATTTGATCACTTATTCTATATAATACACATGTTGGGCAAGCAAGAGCACATGAACTTATTCTAGTAATATGTCCCTCGTGAACATATTAACACTGGGCCATGTGACACATAGCAGCAAATGTTGCAGTACTGAGAAGCCAAATTAATATACAAATTAAGATAAATCTGAAGTACTGCATGTTGTAGTATTGAGATCAATGGATGGTATAGATTAATAATGTAAAACATTTTTTAAATTATGCATTAAACAAATTCATATATGGCTTATTAAACTATGGCAAAAGTCCAAATAAAACATATTCTGAAGAGACATATTATGAACATTGTGAATAAATAACTACGATGGACAGAGAATGAGCTTGCCATCAACATGCAGTTCTGTTTCAAATTCTCAAACATGTTCTAACACCCTTCTTTCAATCTACTGAGAAAGAAAATAAAATCACTGAAAATCAAATTTGAGTATGACAAGAAATCCAATTAGATTATTATTATTATTATTATTATTAATAATAATAATAATAATAATAATAATAATAATAATAATAAAAATAACCAGTTTTTAGGAACTTATCAAAATGTTTTTGGCAATGTTTTCCATTTATAACAGAAGGAAACAAAACAGCTAAAACATATTCTTTTTTGTTTCACTTTTTTCTGGACATTAGGTTTCGACTGTTTTTTTTTTTTACATTATAATTTTAGTTTATTTTTTACATTTTCACATTTTGGTATCATACTTGTTGCTCTCATAAGCAATGCGCCATCACTATATAAAACTGTGAGATCATTCTCTATTAAAGACAACTTTCACATGTGAAACCCTAACAGTTCATTCACAACCAGTAAAACAGCGGTATCTTCCTTGTGCAGTATAATTAGACCTGGTGTACTGTGTATACTGACTAATTTCATTTATTAGTAATAAATACACCTTTAAAATCTACTTCACACTTCTTTGTTTTACGGTTTGTCCCACTCCATTCAAAGCTGTAAACTGTCAGCAATTCAGTGCTCATATATACCAACATGTGAAAAATCATGACTATACCAATCAGAGTAAAAAAGCATTGAACATGTTATGTGCCTTAGTCAAAGAGAAGAATTCATACAAAGGTAAAGTACATACGAGGTATTTGGTGACATTTCACTATACAGTAAATCATCAGAGTTATTTGGCAATATCAACTCCATCAGTAAAAAGAGAAAAGCAGTTATTACTTTCTGGTATCAGTGTATGAAAATATATGCATTATTCACTAGTTATTATTTTATTTTAAGGTATATATGCTAGTTCTATATAGAATTCCATGTCTTAAAGGTAACCATAGAAAAACTTGAACTAAAATGTGAGGAACTCTACTGAGTTTTGTTTTTGCTTTGGTTAACTGGAAGCTGATATACTAATGTTTTTAATATCGTGGCTACCCTTAAACCCGGAAAAGCATGACATCTAAAATGTCCACTGAAGAAAAAGACGAATAGAAAGATTTTAGAAAGCAACGAAAACCATTACAATACAACATCTTTGGATATCACTCAACTTGGTTTTCACTGAGTATTTGGAGAGGATAAAAGCAGAAAAAGACAGAAATTAGCTTTGTGTCTAGCTTTTTGACAGCAAAGACTTTCATGAAAAAGGGTCACCAAAGAAACCTAGACATTGGTTAGTAAGTACTTAAAAACAATAACAGAACTCCAGGACAACCGCTGGTTCTCTGATAGCCTTCCTCCTGTGTGTGATGCTGATAGGAAACTGCTAGAACACCTCCGTCAACCATGGCAGGCTGATGAAATAGTGGTCTCAAAATCCATTCCTTCCTACCAGTGTTATTTTTAGGCTGGTTTTGAACTGTATGTTGTATTCCAAAAGCAGAATGTGCTACTCTGTGCTGGTCTCGTCTCTGCAGAGAGTCTTGCAACATCGACATAGAGGTCACATACATCGATAGCAAGCTCTCTCACATTCACTCTGTCTGGACAAAAGAGAACTTTTGTACCTTAGGGGCAGCATCTCTGTTAACAACACATCCAAAAAAAAGCCCCACAGGTCAGGGAGTCATCCTAAGGCTCAGAGTGAAGGCTTGAGCATTGTGGAAAGGTTTAAGTGTGGCAGTGGTAGACTGTGAGACACAGGGGACAGCGTAGCTGGTGCTGGTTGAAGGCAAAAGGATCAACGTTGTTGTCTGCATGGCACAGGACACTGGCACTAGCGCCTGAATGACAAAAAAGAAATTGGCTCTGATGTGCACAGAGCTTTTGGTCGAGGTAGGTATGCTTAACCAGCAGCAAGGCAAGCAGATGGTTTACCTTGATAGCTCTGACGTTCTCGTCAGGCTGAGGTAGCTATCTTTGGAGGTAATTTGGTGTGAGGGGAGGAAGGGAGAGGAGGACAGACGGTGCAAGGTTAGCCACTCCATTCCACTCTTCTGGGAGGCTAATGCGGTGACACCATCACATTTATAAGGCTACGCTGGGCGTTTCACTCACAGCTGAATTGAACTGACAATAACAATTCTACTATTATGCTATGTACTCATAAACTTCACATAAAACAGGAATCTACAGTATCTGTTCAGTCATGCTAAGGCCTCAGAATTTTCAGTTTGGCAGTTTTATTTTCTACTTTATTCTGTATTCTTTTTATATTTTCTACTTTATTCTGGGCCCATTTTATAAATTCTTATATAAAGAAACTGGAAAACCAACATAATCAGTAATTGGCCTTTCTTATCTGTAAAATTAGAATAATGAAAACTTAAAGTGCTTGTAACAAGCACATTAAATCAGAATTATTACTAAAATGTGAATGTGGTAAAGGTTGCAATGGGCAGGTTGGAATAAGGCTTTGGTGAATAGTGTGAAATGGAGTGGCCAAGCACTGCACTTTGAAGGGTAGAAAAGAGGGTGTAAGGGGTTATCAGCCTGTGCCAGTGTCTGTACTCATGCTTGTGCCTTGTTGGTAGTTGGCTTGCTGCTCAATGAGAACATGGCAGTGTGCCCCTGCAGGCTGGCTCATTGCAGAACTACTCTGAGGCTGTGAACACAGAGCAAATGGCACATGAGTTCATGACACTATGGCTATTTAAAAAGTTCTTAGAATCAGAGAGTAGTGAGAACAGCGAGCGAAATGGGCTCTTTAGGTGTGTGTGTGTGTGTGTTTACCTGTGCCATTAGCTCAATAGCCTCAGTGGTGTGTATCACTCCCTCTTTAGGCACTGTGTCTCCCGGAGGTCCTGCTCCTCTCTGTGGTACTGTCCATTCATCCTGGGTGCCCTTTCTACAAACTGAGCTACTCATGGGTACACACACAGACACACAAACCAAGTGTATCAGTGTAAGTACATATAGTCACGGGTTAAAAGGATAGACGTTAGTGAAAATATGGGTATTGTGTCAAAATCTTATGCAACTGAAAGTAGAATAGTAAAAACGAGGAGTGATAACTTGACAAAATGATACTGGAGTCACATTTAAGCAGTGTCCACACTAAATGTATTCAAGTGTTTAAAAGTAAATGTAAATTAGACTGAAAGTGGAAGTCTGGACATTTTTGTTTACTTCGACATGGTCTCACCTTTGCGAATTTGTAATAATTCTCCATTTGTTTAAAGAGTACAGTCGTTATGGTTGGAGTTAGATGTTTGTACTTTTTTTAAACTTTATTTGTATAAATGGATTGACGTCCATCTACGTTGCTCTTGGTCACTGAATTTGTCACAAATTTTTCATGACATACTATAAGGATAAGGATAAGGATAATAAGAACATGAGGATCATTTATTTTATTAAACAGAATTTAACAGAAGAAGAACACAGTGAAACTAATTGGCAGGCCACAACTAAAGGTGATTAGTTGTGGTATTTAACAAAATTGGTATTGTTAAATCAAATCTGTTGTCACTAAATAAAGAAAGGAGTTAATAAATGTTATAGAAAAATAACTAACTAAACTATTATTTAAGGCAAAAGAAAAAAAACTGCCCTGTCCTGAGTCCTGATCTGAGATGTGTAATGAGCACGGGGTCTAAATGAAAATGTAGGGGGTCAAAGTATAAATTTTCATACAAATATTAATTCCCATTTATATTACAAATCCCATAAAACAATACTATACACCGATTTGAATAGTATTTTTCAAATCTGTACAAATCTGGTGCAAACCTGTCACCAAATTAACCCAGCTTAATCCATGGTCCAACAGAATGTAAAACAGCTGGTTACAGATGAGCACTCGAGGAAAGCTTCACTGACACTAAATGGCGTGACTCTCTGATTGGATAAGTATTTGTGGAGTGGAAAGCTCACCTGCGGCGGTATGCAAACATGAGGAACAGCACGCAGAAGATGATGCAGGCCATTCCAATGTGGATGCCAACCACTATGCCAGTTACAGAGCTCTCTCCATCCTGCCTGCAGTTACACATGCTTTGCCCTCCTGTTTTCACACACCCACACACACACACACACACACACACACACACACACACACACACACACACACACACACACCACATGATTACCACCTTTGTGTCAAAGCCAGGACAGTCTGAAAAAAATTGTCAACGTTCCATTTTGGTTTGCTGCCAATTCATAAAGCCCAATCAGCTGAGCTGCTTTTTGAGAAAAGTGGTAATTGATTTAACACTCCCTCGTAAACCCACATCTCACAGGAGACAACTCCCTCTACACTGCTCTGTCTTCCTCTAACAAACTCATTTATATGGAAGCTCTCTAATGCCCTTCAGACAGCAAGAGTTTAAACCTCGAAACATCTAAGTCCCAGGATCTCTGAGGTCCTGACCATAAACTGAGCTTGTGAAAGGTGAACTAAGATGGATTGATTATCGGGTGCCGAGTGTATATTGTAGCTCACCAGCACTGTTCTTGTCTCCTGTTCCATTCTCTGCCAGAGAGACAAGGCGCTTATTGCCGATGCTGTCTCCGTTCCCATTAAACGCGACCAGCTGGATCTCATACACAGCTGCAGGCTCTGTGAAGACACATAGACAACCACCATTAACTGTGACAATCCAATCAATATAGCGATTACTATTAAATATCACGTCATGAATATGTTCTGTATGTCTGAATGTACACTGTAGGGCTAATCCAGAATTATTTGCAAATGTTTTAAGTGACGTAATCAGAAGTGGAAAGAGTATTGAAAAAAATCTGACATGAGTAAACATACTATTACTGTAGTGATGATTCACTTGAGCAGTGGTAAGGGAAGTTTCAATAAATCCTTATGTAAGTATTTGAATAGTTTTCCATGTCTACAATTAAGAATATTTTCAGATTACTGAAGGTACAGTGTATAAAAATTATGAGGAAAAGTAACTTGCAGGTTACTAAAGCATATATTTTCATAGGCTATATACTTAAAACATAGACGTAAGTAATTAGCTGACAATATACTTCTCTGCACTGGTCAAATTTCTTAGAACTTCCTAACGTCCGAATTAAACCGTTTTGCCAATTTTTTTTTATAAGTGCTGTTATATAATATTAGTAGTCATATGGTACAGTGTTAAAAATCAGTCTAGCTATGCAGCTCTGTGTGTGTGTCTGTGTTTGTGTGTGTGTGTGTGTGTGTGTGTGTGTGTGTGTGTGTGTGTGTGTGTGTGTGTGAAGCTAACCGAGGTGTGAGATGGTGTGTGTGTTGATGTGGCTGGGGAAGATCTCCTCTGGACCAAACTGCTCCTGTGGCACGACACGGTGTGACAGTTTAAATCCTTCCAGCTTCCCTGGTTTACTGGGCAGTTCCCAATAAATCTGCATTGCCGTGCTGTTCAGAACTTTAGTGAAGAAATTGGGCATGGTGGGAACTATAGCGAGAGAGAGAGAGAGATATTTCACTTTAATAAATATTCCATGAATCAGTTTTATTATTCTGAGGGCTTAGTTGTTAGTATTTGACCATGAGTATCCTCATTGACTGTGTTGTGGTATCAGCACGATGTGTGATGACTTACCGCCCCCTAGTGTTGTGGCAATGACAGTGTTGGATTTCTGGCTGGCCCCCAGAGGAGAGTAAGCTTTGAGGTAAATGGAATAAGTGGTTGCTGGTTCCAGATTATTAAACTCATGCTGGAATGTGTCCTTACTCACAGCCTCCTGGAGCTCTTTACTGTCTGGCTCTGGAAATGAAATAATGTGAATCTTATTGATCAGATCCTTGCTCAGAATTCCTGCTTCACTAAAAAGGTAAGTAGTTTATGACCATTTCTGCAATCTCCACACCACCACTAGTTTATTCGGTTTAACCCATGTCAGAATCATATTATAATACCTACAATCAAACCCACAACCCTAGTAATTCCTGTCCTCTCTCACCGCCAAGCATGCGGATGTGCAGCACGTAGCCGATGATGTTTTCAGTCAAGTGGCTTTCAGCCTGGTTCCAGCTGAGCTGCAGGGATGTGTGTGTGAGCGGTGTGGCTGTCAGGTCCTGCGGAGCCTCGGGAAGCGGATTCTCAGGAGATTGGGACACAGCTAAGCGTGCACTGGCCTGGTTGGTGCCGGCGCTGTTCTCTGCTATACACTGATAGATGGCCTCATCCTCGGCAGTGATCCGAGTCACAGCCAGAGTGCTGCAGAGCAACAAGCATCATCAAAAGTGAAATGATATATTCGGAGAATATGAAGTGCACTGAATTTTGTGATTAATATAAAGTGTTAGTATGAGCAGAAAACAGAAAGGGAATTTGAGCAGATGTGAGATTGTACCTGTTGTTGTTGGTAAGTTTGACATTGTCTCCAGGAGTGAGGATCTTGCCATTTTTCAGCCAGATGAGATGAGGCTCTGGGACTCCCTGAGCCTGGCAGGTAAACACTGCGCTGCCCCCTACTGGTTTAGAAACGGATTGCGGCCACTGCAGGAACTCAGGTGGAGCTGTGAGAGAGAGAGAGAGAGAGAGAGAGAGAGAGATCACATTCATTATTCACATTGTACATAAAGTCCACATTATTTCTTTAACTGTGTGTCTGTGGACATGTTTTTTCTAACAGAAGGGGAGGTTTAGTACAGTCCAATTCCTAATATAAATGTGGTATGAAGCACCGCCCCTTAACAGAACCAGGCCACATCTTAAACTGGATTATTCTTTTAAACTATGCATAAGTGGTTGTAAATAATGAGCATACACATTTTCTATGAACAGCAAGATTAATCAGTCTATCCTTGATCTTTCCTACAGTGAGCAAAAAATGTACCTGCTATCAACAAAAGAGACACATATGCAGGATCTGACTAAGAGTGCAAGACAAGAAAAAAGACAAAAGAAGACATCAGTCATTAACATCATAGAGTATAAGTGAATCAGATAAATAGACCCTTCAGGTCCGGATCCATTTGATATAGTTCGGGAGTTTTTATTGCCATTCTAGCCATATACATGTATACAGTAGAATGAAATAGTGTTCTTAAAGGCCTTGGTGCGGCAGTAAAGAGATAACATACAGCAGTGCACACTCGACAACATGTAGCGCAAGTGAGAAAAATTGATCTACTATCGTTTTTGACAAAATAATTAGAAAACATCTAAATTTGCTTTACTGACAGATAGGCAGGATTAGTGTTATTATTAATAATAATACGATTTATTATGCAATTTATAAAAATGTAGAAAATGAGCATGTGTGTGTGTACAAAGTTCTAAAAGAAGCTAAGCATTTTTTTTTGCTCCACTTCCAAAGCCCTTCATGCCCAGGAATAGAGACCACTCAACAATCTTTACACACTAACCTCAAGTGAAGTGTAACGCATACACTGAGACCGGTGCTCATGTGTGTGTTCAGAGCTCATTTTAATGGCAGTACATTGCAGGAAGACCGAGGGGGGTGCTTTCTTGTAATAAATCCACCCTATCGGACCTGCCTAGCAGTTTGAAGAGCTCTTCACAATCGAGCATAAGCGAAAGCATTAACTCCAGTAGAGCTGAATGCTCTGCAAACAGAGGCGCACTGAAAGAAGCACAAGCTTCATTATCATGTACACCGAGACGCTGTACTCGTCTGTCTGTCTTTGTGAACTAACTACGCTTCTCTCTCAGGCTGAATGAAGTAGATTGTCTCAGTTTGGTGCTGAAAGAGAAAGGATGACTCGAGAGGCTCCTCGGCGTACACGAGAAGTTCAGCTGAAGAAGTTCATGGTCATGGGAAATGGTTGAGTGGACAGAACCACATCAGAATACTCTGTTGTGCAAACACAATGGACCTACTCCATTTTCTCTCCCATCTCTCTAGTCATTCTCTGTCAATTTGTCGGCTGCATGTCGCTGATAGGCCGCCTGCAGTCCCCAAAGACTGCAAGCATCAGTCCCCCCAATACCCAACCTCTCACAGAACCCCACCCACTCCCAGGCACACTCCCACCCCCACCCTTAACACATACCATTTCCTAGATTTCTGCTGGAATAGGGTCAAGGGTCAAAGGTGGGAGGTGATCCTACACTGAGACACATTATTCTGCCCCTCCTCCTTTTCCCCCCTCCCTTCTTTCATTCTCACCCTCGTATTGTCTCTCTCATGCTGCTCCACCTTTATGCATCAACCCGGCCTCGTCCCCTCTTCCATATTCTCTCTGTCTATGAAGTCCAAAGTTCTTTACTTATAATCCTTTCCATGCACATCTCTTTTTCTCTCTGTAAAAGTGAGTATAAATTTATAGTCATATCTAATCCCTAAACATTATCTAATGTTTTACTGTCCAAACAAAGTAGAAACTTAAAAGTTCTCTCTCTGTCTGTCTGCACCAAGATGGCTTTTCATTGTCTGTATCATATCAGGCCACATACGCCAAACTTGTTCAGGCTTGCCTAGCATGAGGTCAGAGAGCAGACAGGGTCAGAACAGGCCAACCCATGACTAATTCTAATTTACATACTTCCATTTTATGCAAACTACAGCTTCCCATGCTCAAAGCTAATCAAACCTATAAAAAAACAGCTCAAGTTCAAGGGCCTGGGGCAAAACAGGAAAATGGGTCTGGGAACCGCAAGCAGATGGTGTGATGAGCAGGATGAGTACGAATAAGCACCAGACAGCCTAATAATTGCACATATATGTGGCACCTGCATCGCTGCATAGAGCAGAAATTAAATTAACACTGAAGCTGGATGCTGAGTCACAAATGGTAGAGAGTTAGTTAAACCTAAGGTAATAAAAAGAAGTGTTGAATTAACATTTCCAGGGAATGTGATATCTAAAGCAGTGGTTCTGTGACATTAGAACAATAACAACAACAAAAAAAGCACAGATAAGCAAAATTCTGAATAGGATTACTACTGGGAGTTGAAGCAGAGGTGGAAAGGCAGGAGTGTTTCTTTTTCTTTGTTCCTCTACCAGGTCAATCAATAAAGGAATGAATGCATTATCCAGTCACTGCAAGAGTCTGTGAGGGAGAAAGGCTGATAGACGGAGTGATTGAGAATCTCTGACACAAATGACAGACATTCAAACTTTAATTGTATGCTTACCACATATGTGCATCTTTAAGTAGATATAAGAAACATGCAATCATATCAAATATATCAAACTATAGATTTATAAATTATCTTTCATTTCAAATAAAATCGCAATGTGCTTTACATGTACAATGTTTTGATCTGAATGAATTAAGCACAGAAAGAATTATATATATACATTTATAAATAATTCTGAAGTCTGGTTAATTTTAGTAGCTTCATAGTAAAGCACTGGATTTTTCGTTATTGTTTGAGTGCAAGCAGCATTGTACTAAGAGCTTACTGCAATATGTACATGATTATATGAACCCCCTCCCACCCTGATGTGGGAGGCAGGGAGGGTAATATACACAGTGGCTTATAGGGCATTATCAGAGTCCAGCTGGAGTCCCACTCATTTATCATGAAATGCGGGTGTGTGTCTATATGTGTGTGGGGGGGCTTTGCATGCAGAGGTCAGGGGTTTTGAAGAAAAGAGTGTGAGCTCAGCCCAGAGGTCGCAGTCAGGCCCGGGCCAAGTTAATCTACTGCGGCCTACCCAAAAGCGCAAACCTACTCTCATACACATCAGTGCATCCGTACGCGTGTGTGTGTCTGTATGTGTGTGTGTGTGTGTGTGTGTGTGTGTGTGTGTGTGTGTGTGTGTGTGTGTGCAACGTGTGGACAGAATTAAGATATGGCTGAATGGAAGGGCTTGGGGCTATACACATAAAACCAACCAGGTCTGCTGTGAACCAGCTTCATTTCATATGTGACCTCCTCAGGGCAGCTGCACGTTGCCTATGATCAGCATCTGACACTTGACATTAGCCAAAAGTCTGAACAACAGCAGTCCTAGGTCAGCCATATTCCACATAAAGAGCAAATATTCAGTACATGTACAGTGTACCTCATATACCAGGTTAATATCACAGGTATCAGACCTTGACTGAATATAAGAAATGCTTTCTTGCTATCCATATTTATAATTATGTTTCTGTAGAAACAGTAAGAATAATCAGAAAAGATATACTGTATGTGAATGAAGATGCTAGAGAGGAAAAGTATTATTTGTCTGCTCTACCCTTATTCTATGTAAAGTAGTGAGAGACCCCAAAATTAATATTTTTGTTATGCTAAAGTCGCAGGTTACTATTATGTGTGTTGGTCTGGGAAAACCCAATGGATATTGCCATGGCTGAATTCTGTAAAAATAAAAACAGTTAAAACTATCCCCTTTTAGTTGTTACTTATTATTGAATTGTAGTGTATAAGCCAGTGAGATATCAGCTAGCTAATGCCCATTATTATCTACTTAATATAAATGGTGGAGGTATTGGCCCAGTCTGGATGGAATATTTATCCTACCTTGTACCACCAGTCTACCCAATGCGGTACGTCTCATCCTGCTTCCGGGTCTGTTGGCTGAGCACACGTATACTCCAGAGTGCTGTAGGGAAACGTCGGAGATCATAAGATTACCCGTGCCCAACACCTGGATCCCCTCCACTCCAATGGAACGTCCATCTGCAAGAGACACACATATAGAGAAGAGATCAAATAAGAGTGAAGTAAAAGCAACAGAAGCTTACTGTAGCAGGTGCATGATTACATAGGACTCTTATTATACATATACATACATACATACACAGGAATATACATATACATACATAGGAATCTTATTATACTATTATCATTATACTTAAGTAAAATAAAAATAATGAATAAGAGAAATGTTGTAATAATGGATTCTATCAGACACTATACAGTATGTTGCTACAGAGCAAAAAGATCTTTTTCAAGAAGATAGCCTCCATAATACTGTATTAGCAGTGCACTGTGCCTCTGTAAGACAGCATTATTTACAATAGGACACCAGGGATGCATGAAACCAGCTTTAGATCATCTGATGCAATAGTTATGATTATTTGTGTAAAAAGGGTATCAATTTTACCCAGCCTGCTCCAGGACACAATCGGTCGGGGGTTGCCTGTCGCAATGCACTCTAAGATGGCAGTCTGGTGGATGTTGATGGTGAGATTTTGAGGACCTGAGAGAATAACTGGCTCCTTATAGGTACGAGGTGTTGCCACTGTGTAGAGAAAGATACGCGCACGCACGCGAGCACACACACACACACACACAGAAAACCAGTGAGAGAGACACAGAAATTGAAATACTAATGAACAGGTGTAAGATGTAAGATGTAAAGGCCAGTTTAGCTGTTGGTCTCACCAGTCACAGTGAGCAGGGCCTCGTGACTATAACGTGTGTTAGCAATGTTTTTGGCTACACAGCGATACACTCCACTGTCTTCATGACGCACACCAGTGACCTGTAGAATTCCATTGGGCAGGAGAGTATACCTGCAGAAAGAGAGAGAGAGAGAGAGAGAGAGAGAGAGAGAGAGAGAGAGAACCACAGAACAATATAATACAGAATTTAACACATGTATACCTGTATTTATCTACACTATTAGAAATTCATCAATTCATCAGAGAATGTTGACAACACTGTCATAACTGTGGATACAGTATGTGGGTGGGACAGGGGTTGTAACCTGTCATCATCTGTGCTGAGTGTGGTTCTGTTCCTCTCCCACATGATGCTAGCCTCAGGGATTCCATTTATGGCACAGTGGAGACGTGCCACCCCTCCTTCATCCACTGCCATGGACTCTGGGTGGGTGTGAAATTTGGGAAGAGCTGGCAGAGAACAGAGACAAAAACAAATGATTCAAAGGGTGATTCAACTTCTTTACTCCCCACATTTTACACATTTGGTTGTCCCTGTTTCCAAATTGACTTTCAATTGAGTCAGCTGAGAAGTTGAGGCGGTAAGGGCAAGGACTTGAACTCCCTTCTGATCAGTAGCCCGAAGTCTTATCCACTGTGTCTTATCCATGTGATCAATAATGCAGGCCATTTTT
The DNA here is from genome assembly GCA_022414735.1 of Noturus placidus. Lineage (NCBI taxonomy): Eukaryota > Metazoa > Chordata > Actinopteri > Siluriformes > Ictaluridae > Noturus > Noturus placidus. Next base: position 128,264 of record JAFFST010051042.1, on the reverse strand, counting down.
AGAAAGAATGGGACTCTCTTAGTAGCCTGTGGCCTAACGGAAGACCCAGCAATGAGGAGGGAGAAGATTATCAAGTATTAGTTAAAGGGTCCCTAGGTGCATTTCGTAGAATTAGATTTCTTGGGTGTAAAGTCTTCACCAGTACAAAGCGCATTTAGACTTCCAGCACTGAAAGTGTGAAGATCACATTCTCATTCCATTTAACAAATACAAATGAACAGGACCAATTCAATTAAGCAATCAGAACTCAGTCAAGACTTCTGAAATGGATATTAATTGACCCATTTAATGCATAAATACAGGGCCACTTACATGCAAACTGCACTCGTGCCTTACGGCTGATCAGCATGCCATAGCGGTTCTGTGCAGCACAGTCATACTCTCCCGCATCCGTCTCATTGCTCTCGCGTCGTTTCTGGAAGTTTCGGATCAGGAGCATGCCATTGCTTAAGACGGCCACTCTGGGGCCCACCTGAATAGGTACACCATTCCTCCGCCAGGTAATTGTAAGAGGGCCTTCTCCCTCCACCTCACAGTCCAGCATCAAGGGGCGGTCCCTTACAGCAATGACATCATGGGGCTCTTTAATGAAGGCCAGCTCAGAAGCACTGCCCAAATCTGTAAGAGAAAAGAAGCAAGAGTCGAAGAGTTAGGTGGTATAAAGCCAAGCTTTTTTTCAGCCTTTTGATGTGAAATGTAGCAGGTGCTTACAAATTGTAAAAAGGAGACAGTGTGGCTGATATCTTGCTTTGATGATGAGATGAAAATGGTGGAGCAGGAAAAGACTGCTTCATAGCGATGATGATGATGATGATGATGATGATGATGATGATGATGATGATAATGATGATGATGATGATGATGATGATAAGCTGATGAAGCAAAGATAACATCATTAAAGAAAGGAATCATTTCAAACTGTATTCTAACTAGAACTCGTAAAAGAGAAATACGAGATCATTTAATGATGAATTTTTAAGAGTCTGATAAACAACAGTCTTGGAAGCTTGACTTTGAGAGGCCCTAGTACTCTCAGTCCCCCAGCTTTATAGAGCTGTAAATCCAGTAAAGAGAGGAGTGATGGTTCATATTACAGTAATTGATAAGAGAGTATGGTTTAACACCAACACTGACATCACTGCTCGTTTATCTGCCAAGACATAACGAGTGAACTATGACACTATTTACCGGGAGTACTGTAAAAACATTAAATGAAATGAAATGTAATAGCATCATTTCCAAGGTGTTAATAACAGCAGTTGTTGCAGATTTAGTACATAGTACTGATTAGACTGCGTCAATCCATTCCACTGAGCTCATGGAGTCTGTGAGAAATACTTTTTAGCGCTTCTTAAGCGATCCAATGTGTTTGGCCACATATTGATTTATTCTTAGAGAGAGAAGTAGATAGGGAGAGGAACTGGTCCGAGGCTGGGAATGCCACAACGACATCATTCCCTCTACACACTACTGGGTGTTTGCATGAGAAAGTTAGGGACAACAGCGCAGGAGGGGCCGCAGGCTGGCTGAAGAGGGGCTGCTCCAAGCTATTCATCTCAGCTGAACTTGCACTTGACTTTCCCTAGTCTGATTGATGGCTCTGTTAGTAGCCCCCATCCCTCTCCATCACCCCAAAACAGCAACACAATGCTGCCAAATGCCACAGAGCCATTCAAGCACCCAAAGCCACAGCAATGTCAGAAGTAGTGGGGATAAGGGTGGAGGGAGAAGGGAGCAGGGTCACATGATTTGGGGTTTGGGTTAGACCAGTGATACTACTCCATCTTCGCTCCCACCACTTTATAATTACCCTTGCCCCACCCCCAAATCTCATCATCCCCCGCCACACTCTGTGGAACCATCTGCCCTCTCTCCCTGCCCCCAGCACATTTTCCCCTTTTCACTTGAACTTGGGGGTGACTTTCCCATGCCACCCAATCACTCAAACTTCGCCTCTATCCCAGTGCCGCCAACACGCCCATCCCTTCATTCTCTCTTTTTTTGGCAATGTCTGTGTTGGGTGATTCACTGACGCAGACCCCGACCCTTCTCATACCCTGCACCCAAATACTCCCTCTCCCAGCTGTCCCCAAAAGACACAACAAAACACTCCAGTCGTACTTGAACTTGAATGCACCCAATTGTGAAATGGAGAGTTTGTCACCTTTCAGCACATCTGATGACTCCATGAAACTGTCATCATAAACTGCTGTCTAGCCTTCTGGCCCTTTCCACACTTATCACCATTCTCTTGCTCCTCAGGACATCGTTGTCCTCTTCCATCATTCCCATACAGCTACTTAGTTAATCTGTCTTTTTGTCCTGTCTTGCGTTCATGTATGCGCTCACATACTTTGAAAACTCTAAAGTTTGCTTTACAAGCTTATCAAAAGCACTAACTCTAAACTCAGGAGGCTCTTCATAGTCTATAAGTACAGGAGTACAGGTACATCATCATCTCCATTATCATCAGTCTGTTCCTCAGGGATCAGCTTTAGGCCCTTTACTGTTCAATATTTATTTATCTCCACTTGGGCATCTACTGCGATCGCTCGGCCTCCGTTATCACTTTTATGCTGACGATACCCAAATCTATATACAACTCAAAACCTTGTGAAAATGTTTTTATTGATGTTTGTTTTCTTTCTGACTGTAGTTCTGAGATAAAAACATGGATTAATCATAATTTTCTGTGCCTGAATAGCGGTAAAACCAAAGTTATGCTTATAGGTTCCAGTCATCAAATTCTCAAAGCTGGTTCATTGTCTCTGCGTTGAGAATTCTGTATTGGAGACTTCAAATAAAATAAGAAACCTTGGAGTCCTTTTTAATACCAGTCTCACATTTCATTCTTTTGTACATAGCAATGTTAAAGCATCCCTTTTTTTCACCTCAGAAATATAGCAAGATTGCACCCTATACTAAATTTCTCTGTAGCGGAAAAGCTGATAAACTCATTTGTTGTCTCAGAGATAGATTACTGTAACGCCCTTGTAGCCAGAGTTTCTAAATCCACACTCAATAAGCTCCAATATGTACAAAACTCTGCCACCAGGTTCTTGACTGGGACCAGGATATGCAATCATATTACTCCTGTCAGGTTCCGTGCCGATTTTAAAATTATGATGTTGACATAAAAAGCATTACATGGCTTGGCTCCTCATTATTTAATGCACTGTTAATCCCTTACACCCCAGATCACAGACTGCTCTCCTCACAGTCTAATTTGTTGACTGTTCCACAAACCCCCTTAAAATCTATAGAGGACAGGGTTTTTTCTGCCTATGCTCCTACCCTTTGAACTCTCTTTCTCTTGAATTTAGGGAAGCTCAGACCTATGACATTTTTAAGGCTGAACTCAAGACATACTTAATCTAGCATTAGATTGTTGATGTTTACTATTATTTATTTATTTTTCTATTTACTGCTTATTTTGTGTACAGCGCTTTGAGACTCTATAAAATAAAGTTTATTATTATTATTGTTGTTGTTATCACCATTGTGCTGTCACTTCAGATTCGGGGCCATGGCTCCATCATCCTACACACTTTGGTTCTCCTCCAGTCTGTGTTGAGTATGAAACAATGAAATCTGTGAGAGAAACTTCACTTCATTCTCATTTTTCTTAGTAATGCTTCAAATCTACAGATGGACAAATTAAGAACCAACATAAAGAGTCTTACAAAGCCAGGAGAAGAGCTTCGATGTACCGTGGCATAGAGTCTACAAGTCTATGTACAGTAATTGTACAGGAGGGACAAAGACCATTCTTCCAAACAATTTTGCCTCAAACACAGTTAGTAATTCATTCTGCTAGCTTTATAAAAGCAGCCACATGTCACGTTTGAGGATCTGAAACCACTACATGACTGATTCATGTTATTGTTGGCATCTTCAAAATGTCAGTTGTGCCAAATCATCCTCACTGTGAGGTTTAATCTGAAGCTCGGCAACACATTCAAATGCTTAAGTGAAAATATAGACAAATTATCTCCTGCAGTTATAATCTCCACAGAATGATGGACCACAAGTCACCAGAACAGTTTCAATGAACCTTGGCATAGATTACACATGTCTCTGGAATTGTATTGGAGGGATGAACACCATTTTCCCAAAAAGATGTCACTTGAGTTTGTGTGAGTGAGAGTGCTCTCTTACAAGTTAGCCCCATAGGTGTTCAGTTAGGTTGAGATTTGGTAACTGTGCAGGTCATAAGTATAAGAGTTACATCATATACTATTTTTATGTTTTCTTACTCAAACCATTCAGTGAGCCTTCATGCCCTATGCTATCCTGGAAGAAACCACTTCCACCAGGAAAGAAATGTTTCATTACGGGGTAAAAGTGAGCAGTCAGAATAACAGTGTTGATCTGTCCCACTAAAGGGATAAGTAGACCTAAAGCACGCCAGTAAAATACCCTCCACAGCATAACAGATCCTCCAGGATTTCCTTTCATTTGTTACCCATCTGTATATTCTCTTTAACAAATGTACAACACCTTCTATGTCTCCAAAAAGAGTACACAAATCAGATGAACTACAGTGCACAGAACTGAGTCAAAATCTCTTCTACATAATAGAAGTATGAGCTTGTTCTTTTAGTTTCGATTGAATCTGTTTAGCCTTTGCCTCTAACTGAAACAGAAAAATATTATGTCCATAAGGTGCATGAAATAAAATTAAATCTTAAAAATGAACTTTAAACTTCTGAAAAATTCTCCTTTAGCAGCTTCATGAGACTGTGAGATGTAGCCAGCGTGGAAGTGAGATTACGGTTTCAATTAGTCAAATGTCACTGTAAAGCTGTTTTAATCCAAAGGCTTGGACCATTTATTTTTATTTCTATTGGTTTTTTTCATTGACTAAAACATCTCCACAGGCTATCCACTAGAATCTGAAGTGACACATTGGACCCATTTAACTGACATTATTTTTTTCTGAACTCTTTTTTCTGATCATAATTTGTAGGAGGTTTGGCAGTATGATTGTAACAATGGTTTCTTTGTTAAATTAGAGCCACTTAGTTATGCCTACAGCGCCATCTGCATTCTACTCTTCCACAATAGCGAGCCCACATCCACTCATAAAGCACTATGGGACCTCCTGGCCCTGCGTGTGACTGAGAGAGCAAGTTTGGGGATAAATTCACCTCCCATCTGGGTGTCATTAATAAGCAAAAGACTATGGATCTTCACTTGGACAGAGAACACCCCATCAAACCCTACCTCCATGAGCAGACAGTGACCCTAGGCCCTAAAGGTCATGAGAGAGTGGGTGCAGGGCAAAGAAGAGGGAGCAGCTTGTGTTTGGTAGCTAAAGCCCAGAATGCACCCTATCCTTTTGTTTATTGTTCTAAAAGCTGGCCGTGAACTTCACAGTTTATTGTGGTTTTGCCTCTTGCTAAAACCCCCACAAACAGACAGGGGGTGGGAGGGGGGTTGTCTGGGCTATACAGATAGGACAAACATGGCTAAATCCCCTTATTGATGGTGTCCCATTTTTTATGTCCATAACATCTTGGCTAAACAACTGAAATTCTGTCACAAAATCTGAAATTGAAATGTTCTTCTCTGGGAACCACTTCTTAGGGACTCCAGTCAGAATTTCACAGTTTGATTCAAAAAACTGTTTTTCCCCAGGGCTATTGTTTGTATAAAATGCATCAGACACACATTGCTAAATAAACTACACATGTAGCAGCAACATATATAACTCAGGGTTTTGACTACCTTCTTAGACCAAATATAGACTTAAAACAGCCTATACTTTAAGCTCTGTGAATATCTTTAAAAGTAAAAGAGGAAAGGTTGCTATGTATTAAGCAGGCCCGCTGATGTATTATGAGACAACTTCACTTTAGTACAAAAGGCAGGCCAAACGTAACCTAAACAGATTTAAAAGAGTTTGAATTACTGTATATTGTGCCAGATCCTTAAATCTTCTTTTATGGCCCCCGTTGTAAATGTTTTATAGACCACTGCATAGAATGAGCAATACACCCTGCTGCCTCTTTCACACGTAACAGAGCCTCCACAGCCTCTGTGTTTCCATAGCCTCAGTAGTTGGTCACAGTATAAACACAGTGCCATGGTCTCTATAGCTTCGGACAGAGGGACTCTGTCTGTGGAGCTCTAAGTCCAAACCCAGCAGGAGAGAAGGAGCCTGCGGCAGGCCTATTGTCTCTCTAATGGGAGTTAACTCCTCGCTCTGGCTGGCGGACTCTGTGCCCATTCGCTGCCAGAGCAGGCACACAAGCGCACAGCTCTTACCTATTGTTTAAAGAGGGATGCTCATTAAAGTGTGCAGCTCAAATGGAGAATGGGTGTGTATAAGACACAAGACCATTTCCGATTGAGGTTTGGCCTAAATTAACTGTTAGGCATGTACTTACATCCTCCTTACTACCCCCTGGGACTTAATGGGGGGGGGGGGGGTAATTAAATTAACAAACAATTAGAGGGAGTGGGTATAACTCATCAATAGTCTTAGAGTAACTGACTCTCTTTGACTTACCAAAGGATCAACCTGATCTGGTAGACTTGGGATATATCTCATCTACCATTAGGATTTCTCATGACTGCCTAACTTTTCAAGTACACAGGTTTTGGTTTGATAAGCTCTGTTTGTCCTCTGTTTCTCTGCAATATTCCTTTTCACTCCTTAGTTGTGCATGACACAAAGAAAAAAAAAACACACACGTACAATCTCCTCGCGATGTTTAACATATATCATTTCAAAACCATACTCCATCATGTTTAGCCCCAGGAATATCAGTCAAAGAAGCCACTTTAAAAAAATGTATATGAACTATAATAGTAGAGTTTCTTTGGAATATTCTTTGGAAGTCTGTAAGAAACACATGCTTAATAGTGATCTGTCACATTATATTGTTTTCAAATGAAAATTCCCCACTGACATCTTTGCTCGCTCTCCTGTTTGCTACTCTTGAAACAGATAAGAGACTCTTCTCACACAATAAGGGTAAGTGTTTAAAAATGGTAATTAGATAAAAAGAAGTTAGGGTACAGAACTACGTTTTAATGTACCATTTACACAGTTGGACTAAATTTTGCAGACACCCTCTTTAGTGCAGGCAAATGTAATTGTGTGGAACATGAATGTTTCTGGAAAGAACAGTTTATTTCTGCATCAGGAAAAGTTCTGTGATGATCAAGGAAGACAACAACTATTACTAAGTCTGAGTCACAGTTTTCTGACAAAACTGCTGACTAAATGTGCTCCATCAGCTGCAATATAGCATCATACTGTGTGTTCTGCTGCAGTTCTCTACATTTTATACCATCTGCTTAAAGACAGAGCTGTTTTTTTATAATCCCTTTCCCCTGCACTTCTCTGTGATAAAGAACTCAGCATTTGGCCCTAATGCATATTCCCAGCAGCACATTTCCCACAGCATTGAATTAAGTTTGGCTCTAATTGGTAAACATAAGGTAGACCCAGCACATAAGCATATAGCAGCAGAGTGGTTGATCCACAGGGCAGAGAGAATGGATGCTTTGCCCCCCCCCCCATGTGCATTGCTGGATTGGACCTGAGCCGCACGCTGTGTGGATCTTTTGGATTAACCCCATGAACCAGAGGGGAGCCTTGTTGGATTAAAAGTAGCTTGGTTGTGACTCTATAGAGATGTGTGTGTGTGTGTTTGTGTCTTGGTCTCGAGCAGCTGCAGGGATTGCCGCCCCTTTTAATGAGATCTCAATCAGAGTAGCCATCCCCCTCCCCTGAACCTTTCCAAGACTTATGGAGATGAGGGGTGTTGGGGTGTGCCAGGGGTCAGGGCTAAAGGTCAGTGCCACTGTCTGGCCCAGGTCTGTCTGTCTGCTTCGCACTGATAGCCATGAACTTGCTGCTTTAAGCCCCAAATCTGGTGCCATGCATAAATTCAGCCTCGATCCTAACACTTAGGCATCAAGTACAAAAAAAAGACTCATCTTGTGTTTTAGGTACCTTCTAAAATGATGAGGACTAACATTAAATAATTTCTGAGACCAAGCTAACAGAAACTTCAAGAGCCCTTTAAACATTGATTAATCAAATAATATTCACAATTCTAATTAAATAAGTCAATTTCACTTACAAAAGTACCCACAAGCTCCTTGAAATCATTCCATTTTGTGATCTAAGCATGACAAGTTCCTTGAAGTTTCAGATTCAGTTATGAAGGGTTACATGTATGAAGATGTTTGAACTTTGTTAAAAAATTTTTTTTTGCAATTTGTCTATCGTTTGAGCCTCATTGTTAATCAGCTAACATCAGCTACCCAAATTATCCACTGACTCATGCACTTAATATACACACACATTAATATCTTCAATTACACACACGTATACACACATGCACACACACATACACACACACACACACACACACACACACACACATACACACACACATTAATACCTTCAATTACAGCTGTTACATTACATTTATACCTACAATTACTGTACAGATCAGCTCTCAGAGTGCTATCATTTCCAAATCCTGATCTAATGAACACAGCCTTACAGGAACTCAGAGTAAATTGCATCATGATTTCACAGTGCAATCATGTGTACTGCAGAGTCTGGTGACTCTAAATCTTTGCAATAGCTTATCATGTGTTTATAAAGCTCAATAAGATTTAGTATGAGTTTCTAGAGCAGCAGAAAGAAAGCTCAATATAACAAGACTAGGCATATATGCAATGCAGCGCGAGCTGGCCATAAACAACAGACACCCAAAGAAGCAAGCACTGGCACAATAAATGCAATAAAATGCACACTAAAATAAACTACATTATGTAATACATCATAATAGGCTAAATAATAGGATTATTACAGCACCACCGTCCAAAAGAAATATGTGTATACACAGAACATGAAAACCTTTCAGGTGTCCTTTTGTTTCTCGTATGATTTAGCTTTATCTAAATCTAAACTGAGTCTAAACGCATATGTTAAAGGTTTTAACCCAAATTTCCATCAATTCCATCAATGCCGTTCCTCACGTGGATCTAAATTCTTTAGAAATACATTTAGCTCAGATACAATTAAAAAAAAAAAAAATAAACAACACAAGGTAAAAACATGTGATATAGTAATAGAGAGTAATGAGCATCATGCTTTGAGCTGAGGAACAACTGCAGTGAACTTGAACTTCAGATGCAACATCTTAAATTACAGAAAAAAAACACAACGCACGTGACTCACAAACAACAACAACAACAACAACAACAATAACAGGGAGAAAACATTAAAAAAGAAAGAAAGAAAAAAAAAAAAAAAAGAAACCCAGCAACGAGCTGTTTGTGTTGATTTCAACGCATCCAGCAATCATATAAATCTAATAGAGCAGTTAGCTGACATAGTACATAAATATACACAAGAAGTATTCAAACAAATAAAGCATAATGAATAAACACGACATATTTACCTGGTAACGTTGCCAGCACTAGCAGCAGCCACACAACCCTCATGGTCATGGTTTGGTAGCAGTCCGTCCTGAGCATCACTTTACACTCCAGAGGATGAACAGAGATTTCATTTGTCCTCAAGGTCAGTTATTATTATTAAAAAAAAAAACAAACAAACACAAGAAGAAGAAGAATAGTATACTTCTGGGAAAAGTCAGCAGAACATGTCTACACTACTATGTTGTTGTTGTTGTGTACAAAGCCGCGCGCGTGTGTGTGCGTGTGCGTGTGCGTGTGTGTGTACAGAGTGACCGCAGCGCTCTGCTTTTAGAGGCGCACTGCACTCACGCGCTGTTTGCCGCTGCTCAGTCCGAGCCAAACAAACGAACACAGACTCAGGAGCGCGAGGCACAGAAAGCAACCAATCAAACGACAAAGGGCGTGGCTACGCACGTGTGCGCTTGTAGCCACACCTCCTGTGAAGGACCGCGCGCGGTTAATGTAGCTTCAATAGCAGAAGCAATTAGGATATCGCTTATCTACCTGTGGTGAAGTACACCGGTCATATAGGTAAAGGAAGAAATGACTTATATAGGGTAAAGTCGGGCTTGAGTGAAAAGCTACACTCTAAGAAATAAATATCCCAAACTGTAGGCTACTTTTCTACTGTAGTCTACCCTGACTAGACTTTCCATCATGCTAAATCCCAGTCTTAACAATCTTTTCTCTCCCTCTCTCCTTCTGCCGAGCTACACATGAGTTTATGGGGATGTTGGAGATCCTGGTCCTTTGTGCTCTCCGGACCTGCATGATCGGTCTCGGAGGTCCTACTTCTGGATGGAGCTCTCATCTACTCCAAATCCAGAATGCTGGGACAAAGGCTTTTCAAAGCCAAACAGATTACATTTAAAGCAATAATTGTCTCTTTAAGAATGTCTGTTGTGACCCAGATGAGGATGGGTTCCCTTCTGAGTCTGGTTCCTCTCAAGGTTTCTTCCTCTTAAACATCTTAGGGAGTTTTTCCTTGCCATTGTCGCCACTCAGTGTCTTGCTCAGTTGGGATCAGTTGGTTCTCACTTTTACTGTGTGTATACTGTGTTTCTATTCCTGTAAAGCTGCTTTGAGACAATGTCTATTGTAAAAAGCGCTATACAAATAAAATTGAATTGAATTGAATTGAATTTTCTTGTTGCTGGGGTGGTACCATGAAAGTTACATATTTTGTACTGTCAGTATATAAAGGCCTAAAAGCTAATTAAAGGTACACCACACGCAAGTACAAAATATGTGCCCTTAATGGTATGTAACAAGAAAAATGAAAGTTTTGTATCTTTATTTCTGAAAGATACAAAAATGCAGTTCAATTAATTCTGACATAGTGGTGGGGTACCTATTCATCTCAACCACAATACTTCAAAATCCAATAAGTAATGTCAGCTAATGCGACCTAATGAAATTCTGTTGATGGAAATTTCACTGAAAAGCTCTGTAGCTCCAATAAATAGCCAGAATATTATTGTATACACTCACCAAAACATTATAATGGAAGCTATAATAATACTGGGTAGGGTCTCCCTTTGCTTTCGACAAGATTGTGGAAATATTCCTTTGAGATTCTGGTCCATGTTGATGTGAATTTATCACACAATTCCTGCAGATTTTTCAGGTATACTTTCATGCTGTGAATCTCCCGTTCGACCACATCCCACATGAGTTCTATTGGTTTGAGATCCGGTAACTGGGAAGGCCACTGAAGAACACTGAACTCATAAAACCAGATTTAGATTACTTTTTCTTTGTGATATGGTGCATTATCATGCTGGAATTAACCATTAGAAGACGGTAAATTGTGGCCATAAAGGGATGGTCAGCAACAATCTCAAATATCCTGTGGCATTCAACTGATGATTGATTGGTATTAAATGGCCCAAAGTGGGCCCAGAAAGCATTCCTCCACACCATTACACCACCTCCACCAGCCCAGACTATTCTCTGGCCATTCTCCGTTGACCTCTCTCATCAACAAGGTATTTCTGTTCACAGAACTACTGCTCACTGGATTTTTTTTTCTTTACTGTATTGTCCTTAGTTTAAAAACACTGTTGTGCGTTGAAAATCCCAAGAAATCAGCAGTTATAGAAATACTCAAACCAGCCCGTCAGACACCAACAATCATGCCATGGTCAAAATCAATGAGATCCAATTTTTTCTCCATTCTGATGGTTGATGGGAACATTGCTCAAACTGCTGGTCCTGTATTTGCATGATTTTATGCATTGCATTGCTGCAACATGATTGGCTGATTATAAATTTGCATGAATGAGTAGGTGAGTTCCTAGTAAAGTGTTCAGTGAGTTTATATTTAAATGAGGTGCTGAGGCAATCACTGAAATTACAGCTAAAGGGGGCCCTGGCTGCAAAAAGTGATTATAGTGACTTGCATTATAAATATCAAAAGCAGACTAACTTTCCTTTGGTTTTAAGGGAAAATTTATGTGTGCATGATAATAGATCCTGTTTTACTGCACTTCATTTTAATCAATTATAAAATTCAAGAAGTTAATTATTAATGATTTCTCTGACAAAACTAGATGAATATAGTACAGTCATTCATGTCATTCTTCTCTTCAAAAGTGTAAATAACCATGTACAGGCACTCAAAAATTATACGTGGTATTCTTGTGTTTTATTTTTCACTGTTTTTATTTATTTATTTATTTATTTACTTTGATCACTTTTAGTCAAATCATATGCCAGACTGACAAACTGGCATAAAATAATATAATAAAAATGCTCATATGAGGTTGGTTTTATATGAGACATATCAGCTTGAATTATTTGGCCAATAATGTAAATAAGCAGTACCTTAAATGTAGGACTTAGCCGTAAACTACGTAAACAACAGGTAAGCAATTCATTTGTAAAGGAAATGACATGCCTTTTTTGGTTTGTATTAAACCACAATAGTTGAGGAGACATATTAAAACCTTTAATATCAGTTATAATAATATAATATCAGGTGTCGTTTTTAATCAGTTTCTTCTGGTGCACAACAAAAATACCAATTTGAGCTGTTACTGGGAACTCCACCCACATAGAAAAGTGCAGGGTTTTTTTTTTGTTTTTTTTGTGGGTGAAAAATGATGGTCTCAGCCCCAGCATAAACGACAGAAGTCTGAGTTCTGTCACAATTTCCACTACTCATTACTTTCAGTACCTGCTGTGCAAAAACATGTTGGTTAAGCTGGATACATGCATTTTAAATTCATGAGGTCTTTTAAATGCTTTCACAGTACTTCAGGCCCCTTTTATCTATTTTAGTAAATGACTCAAAATGAGACTGGTACAAGTCTCAGTGAGAGAAATTATGATGTAAGCATTTGGGATCTCCTTGCTGTTAAAGTGGCAATGGAAGCATGGAGACAAGTGCTTGAGGTTGTACACTAGCCATTTCGCAGAATCATAATCAATAATCTTTAACAAGGACTGGGAATATGAGAAGACTACAGTGCATTTAAATCCCAGTTAAGATCACTGGGTTTTGTTTTACTTGCTTCAGTTTCACCTACATACCTGGGCCCTTATTGATCAACATTGCATAGAAAATGTTTTAAATAGTTTCTTGGGCCTGTTCACACTGGGAAGTTTTTCCACAGCATTGTTGTGTGTTCACAGACCCCATGAGTTAATGAAAATTCACTCCCTGACAGTAGATGGCGCTTTTTGAAAAGCAGAAATACACAAGATGGCGCTGCACAACTTTCCGTTCCTGACACGCACTAATCGCTATGTGATTATGCCCTGCGATGGACTGGCACCCTGTCCAGGGTGTACCCCGCCTTGTGCCCGATGCTCCCTGGGATGGGCTCCAGGTTCCACGTGATCCTGAAAAGGAGTAAGCGGTTGAAGATGGATGGCTGGATGGAGGAGGGATAAGAAGAGAGTCCGTATTGACTTCTTTAAACAGTTCACACATTTTTTGTGAACTCGCTAAACCACATATGCACTTTTGTGTAAGGTCTTTGGTGATTTGGCCACTGCAGCAATACTTCTTTAAAGCTAAATCCTTCAAGTTCTCATTTTAAACAGTATACTATTTTTATATAAGTATTGATTTGAATTCATTCAATGTCACAGCAATAGCATTCACATGCTTATGGGATATCGTAGATTATGTTTTTTTAAATATAATTGTTTTTGGGAGGGGTGGAGGGGTATAAGGCAACTATTGTTGTGCCTAAAATGTTTATGTTCCTACAAATTGATGAAGTGTTGAACATGAATAGTCTTTTTTTTGTGGTCAATATGATAATACAATGACATAATAATGCGACACTTAGCTATTTGAATAAAAGGTCAAGAATACTTATATGCATATATATTCCAGGCGCAAAATAAATACAATGGACTGTCAATCAGCGGATTATCATTTGCAGGGAAGAGAGAAAGAAACACAATGCTATTTTGTGCAGAAAACAACACTGAAAGAGTTAAATAGATCATTTAGAATATATTCTTGCATTTCAGTGTTGTCAAACAATATCCACAATGTGGATATAAATAAATAAAATAAAATAAATAAATAAAATACATTTATATAGTATTTATTGTGTAATTGGGAATCTGGTGCTTTCAAAGGACACCTTGTTTATGTATGCAGGCAGAAGGATTTATCAGCAGTAAGTTTTTTATTTTGGGTATGTCACTTATGCACGCTCTTCTTATGCTTCTTCTTCTTCGTCGTCGGTAAGACAGATTTGTACTTCATCGCTATCAAGTCATACTTTTATGTAACTTCAGCGTCCTCGGGCACGTGAGCAAAAGCACAAATCTCATCCCAGTTTTTGATTCTGTGTGTAAAAAACAAAAAAAAAAACGGACCCCTCAACGTTAAAAGAAATGTGACGTTTTGATGCCATGCGTTTTTACGCCCGGGTGTGAACACTCTCACTGACAGCCATTGGGGTGTTAAACGGACTGTTTTTCACGCTGCAAAAATAGTCCCGGTGAGAACAGGGCATTTACTCATACGATTTAGAAATTGTACGAGCACAATAATATTGGGAATCACCAAATTGTTCATATCCACAAAGTGTGTGCATGTCACCACTCATTTAAATACATACACCAACTCAGAAACAAATTGTCTTACCATAAACCTTTCTCAAAATGTTTTGAGGGACAATGAAAATATATATTGGATCTACTGTGTCCAAACCTTTGACTTGTACTGTGCTATAGAGCCTTTCCAACAATTCTTCCCAAACCATTAGCCAGATTTCCATCTCACACTGATCTGCCTGCTTACCATAGCCATAACACTGTCCTAGTTATCGTTAACAAATTCTGCACAGCTTACCTGCTATTGCCTCTTCAAGCTTTTCATACATGGAGGTCTCTTGTTTAGTTACCACCCAGAGTCAGGTGGAAAACCAGAAGGTTCCTCCATATCTACTGCAGCAACATCCAGCATGAGAAGTAGTATGAACAGATACACATACACATAGAACTGATCCATATCCACTTTGTTTTAGGCAACCAGCATGTTTTTGACAACCACCACCATTCCTGTGGTAAGTTATTCTTACTTTGTATCCTAAAGTAGACAATTAGATGCACAGACAGAAAAGAAAAATCTTTACATTTTAAAATAAATGTGTGTGCCCATCTCTCTATAGTGCACCATGGAGTCTAATCATAAATCAATGTACTAATTCTGCCAAATAAATATCTAAAAATAATTCAATAAGTTCTTTTGTAAGATAAAAGATAATGCACTCAACATACGGTACTTGCCAAGGTCTAGGCAAGACCTTGGATTAGTAAAGCCAAATTGGCTCTCCAGGTTGAGTCGTTGAGAAAACCACCTCAATGCTTGTGTTGTTGGAGCATGCTTGTGCTGCACAGCATGACAGCAAAGCCAATTAACAGGCATTAACATATGCAGTGGGGTGTCCAATGCACACACAATACAAAGGCCTTTAAAGCCAAACAAGGGGCCGACAGTGTGTGTAGTTTTTCCCCCATTGGGGGTTCTTTGGTTCTTCCTAAAAGACATGCAAAAGAGATCTAATTAGGATTAGATCTGAGCGACATACAGTAGACCCATACTCTACACTGCACCCAATAACAACATGCAACATGTAGAGGAGCAGAGGCAAAATTCTCCTCTCCTCCACTGATCTCTATAGAAGAGTGAAATATCCACCTGCTTCAGGAAATACAGCATAATTTACCCAAAGGTCTGTGAAAATATCTCCATCTGAATCTGCCAATGGAAACACAGTTCAATTTCATCATCACTAGCTACTAAAAGAAAAAAAAAAGAAAAAAAAAAGAAATTTTCAAAGTCTGAAACGTTGTTTTTCTTAGTCATAAATAATCCTAAAATGGTCAAATTTGAGCCATTGGTACTAGGCCTATATACTGTAGTTGAACTGAAATGTTTTCCTTTTGTGTGTATGTCAGTCACAAGTAAGGTTCTACCATCTTTATAGTCAAGTTACCTCAAAAATGGAAAGGGGTGAAAACTTAAAAATGCCACTTGGTTAAAGATTTCATTTCAATCCCACTGAAAGATGCTCTATCCCACATACCTCTATTTTTAACTCAACCTGGAAAAACAACATTAATGACAAATCTTTAAAGAGTTATACACTTATTAGGGCAAAGGAGCTATCACATGGTTGTTATATTAATTTGTTTGCTGGTGAGTTTTTACAGTATTGCTTGCCTCAGACTGTTGGAGAGACTTCAAGCTGCTTTTCAAATGATATTCAAAAATTAGCCTAAACTATCAAACTGGTGCTAAATGTTAACAGAATAAAATATATGTTGTCATCAAATGGCATGAAATCTGACTATGATCCATGTTTGTACATTAGTGCTTCATTACTAATATCTTTCCATTTGGCTTTATTGTGAACTATTTAATTGTACATGAGAAGTGTAGTTCAAATTCAAGAGTGAAATGGGGCTTTAAATACAGAAAGAAAGCTTTCTCTTTTCAAATGTCCAGTTTAATAGACTCACAGTTGCATAACTATGGCAATGTACAGTAATTTGCATACTGCTTTTGCTGTATGATCTTCAGCAACCGCTTGACCTTATTCAAGGTTGCAGTGAATCCAGAAGGCACAAGGGTGGATGCAAATACACCCAGAATAAGATGCCAGTCTATCAGGACACCATGATCACACACATTCACATAAAGGTGATTTAGTAGAGCTTCTTACATGTTTTTTGGAGGGAGGAAACTGGAAAACCCGGAGAAAACCCATGCAGACATGGGGTGAACATGCACAGAATCTCCACATCGATGGAACTGGGCACTCTGGAGCTGTGAAACTGAAAAGCTACCTGCTGTGCTATTTAGCATATAAATTGATAATGATCAATAAGCTACTTGTGTTTTATATAGAAACACGGGACACCCTTGGTTCAGTGTGAGCAGGTATCTGAAATGGGATCTGTTTGTTTATTAAGGTATTTTTCATAACCTGCGGATAATCTTTCTGTTATATTGGAAAGCCAGTGTGTATAATTCCTGCTCAATGGCATTAATGCACCTGAGAGTCCTTGTACTTGGGAATGGTGGCATCATAACTGCATGTAGTAAGCTTCTGAGCAACTTAAAACCTAAATCTCTTTTTATACAAGTTTTAAATATTTCACTGGTAACTATGTAAGTTGGGGGGCAAGGGTGGATTAATGGTTAGCACGTTTGCCTTCCACCTCCAGGGCTGGGGGTTTGAATCCTCTTTCTGTCCTGTGTGGGTGGAGTTTGCATGTTCTCCCTGTGCTTCAGGGGTTTCCTCCCCCAGTCCAAAGACATGCTTTGTAAGCTGATTGACATTGACACGGAGTGTGTGAATGTGTGCACAACTGTGATCGTGTGACCTACCTGCGATGAGCTGGCACCCCGACCAGGGTGTGCCTCATGTTCCCTGGGATAGGCTCCAGGCTCCCTGTGTAGGATAAGCTCTATGTAAAATGGATGGATGGAACTATGTAAGTTTAACAAGTTAACTCAAAAAAACTTGTAAAGTTTCATATCTTCTTTGTTTCCACCTCATGTTTATATTTTGGTCTTGATTTTTTTCTGTAATTCAGTACTAGTAAATAAAGGCTTGCTTTCAGTTTCTAAGATTGAGAGGAAATACTTTTCAGCAGATTTATTCTGAAACAATAAGAATATAGTCATTCTTATCATTACGATGCAGCCAGACTATTGAGCGTTCAGCATGCTGTGTGTGACGGGATGGTCTATTGGTTCTATATGGTTAAACTGTGGGGGCAGTAGAAGTGCTGTACTACCTGCTGTGAACTGCTCATAGTCAGCCAGGCAGCACAGCTTTATCCTATTAGTCATAGAAAGTCCTATGGTGATGATCACAGGGACTTAATCTGCTCCTGATGGAAGTTTACACCCACCTTAAATACTGCTTACACACATACATACATAAATGCTTCATTCACTGCTCTAGTGCGCACACATCTGACAGGCCACACACACCCCTACTTACACAAACTCTTAGCTCTATTGTGTTTGTGTGAATGATCCAGGCAGGGGACAGGAGGATGGGACCTGCAGGCTCTAAAGTGGAGGAGTGAATGAGACATTTCTATGTTTCTTTTTTAATCTGAAATCCTGTTTTCTTTACAGCTGCTAGGGAACGTGCAAACTTGTGTGTAGTGTTTGCAGTTAGGGGTGTGACTGTCGGGGAATAGTGGAAACGACTACCTCTAGGTGGTGGGGGCTTTAAGGGGCTTCACTAAAAAGCATATTCAAAAGCTGGAAAGGGGCCCACAAACTGCATTTGCACAAGGCTTGGAAATCTGTGGAACATTCCTGTTTATAATACAATTCAGAAATCGGAATATACTGACTATACTAGCGCTTTCCAGTATATATGTGTTGGACAGTATTTACAATCAAACAACATGCACAGTCAGCCAATATATGTACTGTATATGCTACACAATACTGTTAAAAAAAATAGCAGTAAATATTTATTACTTGCACCAGTTATTTAGATTATTTAACTAACTTTTCTTATTTAATTTTTGTTTTCCTCTGTGTCAGAAAGAACATACTCCAAGTCAGATATCTCCTGAATGATCATTTAAAACAGACTCCGATTCGATTAATCAGCATATGCAAAATAACACACACTTCTTCACTGAGTAAGAGGAGTGTTATTTAATAACAATATTGATAGCACATAGAATTCTCAAAGTGGATTCTGAGAATTTAGCTAGAAGGTTGTATCAAAGTTATAATTGTTTATAGTTATTACTATGTTTTAAGCCATTATTGACTTGTGACCTGCTTTGAGTGCAGTATAAACTCTTAATTAGTATAAATGTCAAATCACCTATAATTTTAATTACATACATTGATAGTGTGAATGATAATTCTTTTATTATTCTAAAATATTATAACTCTATACTGTAACATAAAGTAAACAAATATGATGGTACATTGTTGTAATACCTGACTACTAGTACTGACTAACAGTGTTGGTTGTTTAAGAAAAGATTATAAACAGTGTTAGGATCATACATTAATGCTTGAAAGTTTGCAAACCCTTTAGAATTTTCTACATAAATATGACCCAAAACAAAATCAGAGTTTCACACAAGTCATAAAAGTAGACAAAGACAACACAATTAAACAAATGAGATTAAAATATTATACTTTGCCATTTATTTATTGAGGAAAATGATCCAATATTGCATATCTGTGAATGGCAAAAGTATGTGAACCTCTAGGATTAGCTGTTAATTTGAAGCTGAAATTAGAGTTAAGTGTTTTCAAATCAATGTGATGATAATCAGATGTGAGTGAGCTTCCTATTTTATTTAAAGAACAGGGATCTATCAAAGTCTTATCTTGTATGTGGAAAAGTTCATCAGGCTGCAAAAGGTTACAAAACCATCTCTAAAGAGTTTGGACTCCACCAACCCACAGACAGAAAGACTACGTACAAATTGAGGAAATTCAAGACCATTGTTACCCTCCCTGGGAGTAATCAACCAACAAAGATCACTCCAAGAGCAAGACGTGTAATAGTCAACAAGGAATCCAGGGTAACTTCTAAGCAACTGAAGGCCTCTCTCACATTGGCTAACGTTAATGTTCATGAGTCCACCATCAGGAGAACACTGAACATCAAGGGTGTGCATGACAGGGTTGCAAGGAGAAAATCACTTCTCTCCAAAAAGAACATTGCTTCCCATCTGCACTTTGATAAAGATCACCTAAATTTTTGGTTTATATTTTTTTTTTTACCAAAACACTACATTCCAGCATAAGAACATTATCCCATCTGTGAAATATTCTGGTGGTAGTATCATGGTTTGGGCCAACTGGTCCAGGACAATTGAAGGAACAAGGAATTCTGAGTTCCATCCATCCATCCATCCTCAACCGCTTATCCGTAATCGGGTCGCGGGGGTAGCAGCTCCAGCAAGGAGCCCCAAACTTCCTTTTCCTGAGCAACATTAACCAGATCTGACTGGGGGATCCCGAGGCGTTCCCAGGTTAGTGTGGAAATATAGTCTTTCCACCTTGTCTTGGGTCTTCCCCGAGGTCTCCTCCCAGTTGGATGTGCCTGGAATACCTCCCTAGGGAGGCGCCCAGGGGGCATCCTTACCAGGTGCCCGAACCACCTCAACTGACTCCTTTCAACGCAAAGGAGCAGTGGCTCTACTCTGAGTTCCTCTCGGATAGCCGAGCTTCTCACCCTATCCCTAAGGGAGAGGCCAGCCACCCTCCTGAGAAAACCCATTTCGGCCGCTTGTACCCGCG
>JAFFST010051042.1:57449-68843 GCA_022414735.1 Noturus placidus | reverse complement strand
TCATACACACATATACACACACACACATATATATAAAAATAGTATACAATAGTATATAACAGTATAAATAGAATACAATAGTATATAATAGTATACAGTATCTCACTGATTGTGTAATAGTATACAATAGTAGACACTGAGCATGTGAGAGTGACCTCCATGTTAGTATAAGTTTGGTGTGTGTCTGGTTGCTTGGTCACATGTTAGTGGTGTTCATCTGTCAATGCTGACAGAGCAACGAGTTCAAACAGGGGTCTCTATTTAAAGCCACCCTCAGAAATAAACTGCTCAGTCATACAGCAGAGACTGCAGCACACTTCCAAGTATCTAAATATACTAAAAGATTCTGAACAGACTGATTGTTATGAATATGAAAGTCATGCTTTGCAAGGTGGAAGACACTGAGAATTATTAAAGTGATAGTTATAAAGAAGGCTTGCTGCGCTAGCCGGTGTTTCAGCCACACACCGATTACAGCACTTGCCCACTGCAGCACCGCACACACCATCGTTTTGCCTTTTTATAGTAATAAAAATGATTTAGTTCAGTTAGAGAACGGACGCTACAATTAAAAACTGAACGTGTCTGCTCAATGCATGAGCCGAATGAGTCAGAGTAGAAGAACAGATCAGCAGGAGTCGTTTATATTCCTGTAAAGCTGCTTTGAGACAATGTCTGTTGTAAAAAGCGCTATACAAATAAAATTGAATTGAGTTTATCACGTGGTGAGTGAGGACAGCTGACCGACAACATGATGGTGGAAGATTTGGTTTCAAAAGTTCTACGTTTAATAAGCAAGTTTGTCATTGTACTGTTTTGTAGTTGTTGTGTTTTTCATTAAGAATAATAATAACGAACCCACCATTCAAGCAATTTCCGCCCCCCAAATTGCAGCTAATTCCAAAGCGTAACTGAAATGCACACAACCGCATGGGCATTCATAAGTGAGGGGGGAAAGACCCCCCAGTGCCGGCCCCGGCCTCTGGTCATACCAATATTACCAGTGTTGTCACATGTCAATTAACCAGATTGTGATTGTGCCCTGTGATGGGTTGGCACCCAATCCAGGGTGTCCCCCACTTTCAGCCACAAGTCCCCTGGGATAGGATAAGCGGTACAGAAAATGGATGGATGGAAAAATTGGTAGTTGTAGAAAATACAGGTAAATCTGCTCCATATTTTACTTCATCTAGGTGAGAATCACGAGTGAATACATCCTTGAGCAGAACTTCAATCAACGTCAAGAGATATTTTGATAGAAAATCAAAAACAACAAAGACTTTTACGAATTTAGTCGAATGTGAGGTGAGATTGAGCCATACAGCACAATGTTTCCTCCAGTGTCCCAGTGGCAGCAGCACAATACATAAAATCATACAGAGGCCAAGAGCTTCAATTAATGTTCACATCAAACATCAGAATGGGGGGAAAATGTGATTTTTGTGACTTTAACTGTGCCATGGTTTTTGGTACCAGAAGAGCTGGTTTGAATACGTCAGAAACTGCTGATCTCCTGAGAATTTCAGACACAACAGTCTCTGGAGTTTACACAGAATGGTAATTTTGCGTTAAAATGGTGATTTTATGCATTGATCTGCGCGCCTGCATGATTGGCTGATTGGATAACTGCATAAATGAGCAGGTGTTCCTGTTAAAGAAGACAGTGAGGGTATATTTAAATACAGGTGGCACAGACACATGGCTTTAACTGCTAAATCTCTGCAAAAAAAAAAATAAAAATATCCCGGCAGTATTTATTATTAACTGCTTCCATAAAAACAGGAACAACAAATTTGCACCTGTGCTGTCATGTTCAGAGTAAACATGAACTATACATAAAAGTTTACATAATTACAACAAGTCTATGCGAAATGCGTGTACGAGTACAGTCTGGCTACGTAATCCATCTGCACTACTTTGTTGTTAGCCTTGAATTTTGGCAATACTTCTCTTATTCAAGTGGTCGAGCCTGTTTCTGGCCTGGCAACAATGTTATGCACCAAATTCAAGTGAGAACAGGCTGAAGCACACTAGAACTGTGTCTGAAAAGCCATGTTCTTAAACAGGGACTTGCAAATTAATTATACGTGAAATTCTGTGTTAAATATTCAGCACAAGTGGGTGAAACAAACTTTCTGCACATTGGTTACTCTGTGAGATACTGAACAGGTCCCTGGTTATCACTAGATAACAGGCACTAAATGGAGTCAACGGGTCTCTATGAAGGATCACCATAGTGATCCATAGTGTGACGTTTATCGCGCGGTTTTCAGACAAAATTATTTAAGGTGTAACCTTTCAGGCTTGCATTGATAAATACTGTATGTGACATCATTTTTCCATCATACGTCCCATTAAACCTTTGCCAACATTCATAAAGCCAATTACAACAAACATTTCTACTAGTCTGAAATCCTGTCTTTCTGAACACTGCTTAAAGCTAGATGAACTGATTTTTGTATGTTGTAATCAAACAAGCTTTTATTGTTTGGCTCTGATCCGATACCCTGAATCAATGCTGTGCTGACACCGGCAAAAATAAAGTGTGCACTGGATATTGGAGAAAAAATATTGTATTATGGTAAGAAATGTATACTTTTGTTAGGATTGATTTTATCATATTTACCCTGTAAGTGATTTCTGTGAGAGTTTAACTGCAATCTTAAAGCTTAGTAGTTTGTAAAGAAAACAATATCAGATGAGTATTAGTATCAACTGATCCTCAAGGTTTTCAGTGTCGGTATCGGAAATGAAATAATGGTATTGTGCCATCTCTAATTTTAGGTGATAAGTAGAGGTGCACCAATGTATTGGCCGATAATCGGTATCGGCCAACAAATAAAATTTTTCCCGCGATCGGCTATTGGCCGATAGTTTAAAAACATCCGATGATCAGGGCCAATTATATCCTGTCAATCAAAAGAGGGCATCGAAAACACATCGACTTCATGCTGTGTGTAAAGGTGTCTCTTGCTAAAACTTTACACCGGAAGTGCAGCAGTGAAGCGAGAGTTACGCTGTCGAGTCTAATCCCCCCCTGCTCAAGCTGCTCGCACGGAATTAAAGGGCGAGTACACCGTGGAAGGATTTAAATGAAGAGGAGTTGACAAAAAAGTATATACACTGCACAGAAAAATAAATTTCTAGAGTAATATATTTCATATCCAGTTAATGTTAATATATAAAAATGATATATATTACCAGTTTGATGTTCAGTGATGAAATAAAAATGCTATTGTTTGTGGTGAGTGAATGTGAAGACTAACAGGAGGTTTTTTAGAATTCAGTCAATGTTAATATCAATTAATAAAATGCAATAAGTTAAGAAATCTTACTTTAATGTTCAGAATTTAGTTCATGTTAATTTGAGTAATGTGTTTTCTGTTTATGAGACCAGTTACTGTGAAACAACTTGAAATGGATAGAAAAGTTTTTATTTGCATTTCTTTCAGAATTGTGTAATTAATTATTATTCACTTAAAAGAAAGCATAAAAGGCAGAACTATCGGTTATCTGTATCGGCCTAGATCACTCTGCTTAATCAGTTATCGGTATTGGCTGAGAAATTTAGTATCGGTGCATCTCTAGAGATAACACCACTTCAATCATTATATTGCTTTACATTACTTCCTTACACTGTATTTCAAAGTGTATTTCATTCTTAAACGAAGTACTGGCTAATGCACGTGTATCTATCAATCACCACTGAATGATACTGCTACTACAGAGAACCTCAGCTGGCCTCGATTAGGAAACAGAAAGGGATAAGTGTAACAAAAAGGAAGTGAGAGACGGAAAGAGCGTGAGAGCAAAAAAAGAAGAGGAAAGTTTGGGTTTATTTTAGTTCATCTCCAGGATCGATTTAGCGCTGAACTAGTCTGCTTTTCTGTGTAAGATCGAGAGCAGCCCGGTGTAACTGGCAGTGACATTTTAGTGCACATCATCCAAGTTCACACAAGCGTAGCATGTAAAACTACACACAAGTTATGACCTGCCAAGGCCAGTGCTGCTCACCCACACTACTTCTCTGACAGCGAGAGACACTTTTCATTCAGTGACTCGATGCCTCAGCATTTTGCAGTTGAAACTGGCATGTGAAAGACCATGACGTTAGACTTCAGTATCTGTTAGGAAGATGGATAATAATCACGGACAGAAATCATACAGAAATTGGACTCAGGCCTCTAAGAAAGGCTGCAGATACAGTGTTTGTGTGTATACCTGCGTGCCAAGATTCTCTGTAAAGACAATCTATTCATTACGACCACGCAGCCACAGTTATAATGATACAGCAAATTACTTGTATGATAACCAACACCACAGTTTACACTCCAACACAGTCTGAGCTGTGAAGAGCATAACACATTTACACCAAAGCGCTGACACATTTTCAGCTGTCGTTAAAAACAACAAAAAAAGTTCAACAAATATAGACATGTAACATGATATTGTAAAGCTTCATATGCACAAATGTTGATTTAACATTTTAAGATCTATAAAAGCTACTCCAGCTACTTTTGCTCCATTGTCACCCGCCCCACCCCATGCTCAAACACAATCTGTGAAACACCATACAGAATAAAAGACAGGCTGGTGACGGAAAAACGTTTCAATTTGCCAAAACGCAAACGCTAATAGGAACCAACTAACAGGAAATTACACAACTTTAAATGGAACTATAAAAAGTGTGATAATGCATAAGAAACAAATCTCCACACAAATGCTGTGGTGTATGAATTTCACCGGTGGGGGGGTGGAATCATCATAACTAGCTAGCTGTGAACTTTACAGACAGCGAAATACATGTATTAGTCATATTAGAACTCAACCAGGTCAAATGTAATTGAGGTCAGAATAAATTAAAACTTTACGTATAGCCTACATACACTGTAATTGAGATAACTTCCCATTCTGATGCCCAGCTAGTGAACCGCTGGAGAACAAACAAACAAGTTGTGCAGTGCAGAGACTCACGAAAGGTCCCTTCTGAATGTGGAAGTGCTGGAACTAATGCTCATTTCAAGTAAATGGCAAATAGAACAAAATTAAACTCTGAAAAACAAAGCAGACTACCAAAATGAATAACACTGTTTCTGTAGTGTGTTAGTATTGATGTGAACATTGATACAATACTGTAAGCATTGCTGTCTCATAGCTCCAGGGTACCGGTTTCGACACTGAGCTGTTCAGAGTTTCTGTACATGTCCACATGGGCTTCCCAGTTTCCTCCCAGTAGAAAAAAAATGCCAGTAGTTGGATGGGCTCAGATAGATTCAATTAAATTTTATTTGTATAGCGCTGTTTACAATAGATATTGTCTCAAAGCAGCTTTACAGGTATATAAACACAGTACACACATAGTAAAGGTGAGAAATTATCCCAACGGAGCAAGCCACTGAGTGGCGACAATGGCAAGGAAAAACTCCCTAAGATGTTTAAGAGGAAGAAACCTTGAGAGGAACCAGACTCAGAAGGGAACCCATCCTCATCTGGGTCACAACAGATATTATTAAAGAGACAATTATTGATCTATATGTAATCTGTTTGGTTTAGAAAGAAGCCTTTGTCCCAGCATTCTGGACTTGGAGTATTTGAGAGCTCCATCCAGAAGTAGGACTTCCGAGACCGATCATGCCGGTCCGGAGAGCAGAAAGGACCAGGATCTCCAACATCTCCATAAACTGTCCCAGAGTGTGAATGTTTTTTTGTGTCATGCCCAGAAATAAACTGATGTCCCATTCAGGGTGTGTTCCTGCCCCGTGTTTCCAGTGTTTCTGGTATAGGCTCCGCATAATCTGCAACCCTGACCAGGATCAAGTGGATACTGAAAGTGTGTGAAGTGCGATCCTACTGCCCTCGGCTCCACGGTACATTCCGATTTCAGTTTACAAATGAGACATCCTGCATCATAGCGTGAGGTTTCCGCATGCACAATTATAGTTACTAACGCCTTTACTATCTTAATGTCATTACCTGTACTATTGTAATTACTCCACTGCTGTAATTATTAATGACCAATAATGACAAATTATTACTTGAATACAATACATACAATTATTAAGAAAATCTGGAATTTGCATTCTCTGCTTTTACAATCAATCTGAACGTCACTGTTCACATCTTCGATGAGTAAGAGCATTACCTACT
Organism: Noturus placidus; assembly: GCA_022414735.1. Taxonomy (NCBI): domain Eukaryota; kingdom Metazoa; phylum Chordata; class Actinopteri; order Siluriformes; family Ictaluridae; genus Noturus; species Noturus placidus. Next base: position 62,696 of record JAFFST010051042.1, on the reverse strand, counting down.
ACAGTAAAGCTCAATAATATCAGTGGGTCAATATTTTTCACATTTCCTTATAACTGTATAACATCACAAGTACAGGACATGCTAATAAGTCATTTTAACATTTTTCAAACTTGTGTAGCCTTATTAGAGGTCAAAAACAGAACACAAACAGTGTGGAGTGTGTTATAGCCTTGTGTGTGAAGACACTAAACACTGAATCTCCTCATGTAATGAACATGTTCAAACTAATTCTCAAAATGTGACAGCTTGACAATAAAACGAAATGTGATCATTGACCACAGTGTATTCATGTTTATGCACCTGGACTGTGCTGTGGTGTGTCCACTTAGCCGCATCACCCCAGCTCTCGATTTTGACCTCTGTTGTGTGTTCAACTGCTCGAGTTCCTCATTCAAAACTTTATGGCTTAATGTGCTTTTGTGTGTTATTTCCTCTGGCACTCATTTTTAGATCCATCTAAGCACTTTCAAAAAGTTCAGTTCCTCAAACAATCATCAGCTGTGTAATAGAAGACTTTCCCTATGCAATAAGTGCACAGCTTAGTTGAAGCGGTGACCGATTAGATTGTTCCAGCTGTGGCACTTGTACTGTTGTTGTAAATGAGGGGTCACAATAAACAGGGCCTATTGCAGTAGTTAACTTTAGTGCTAACACTAATGCAATAATGTGGGACGTTGGATGGGAAAAAGAACTAGACGCTGATACTGCAATAACACAAGGATCTGGCATAACATTTGTCCAACTAGTACAAAGCCGATCAAGGCATCTGAAGGGATGATCACACAGGCTTGGAATAAAACACCTTTTCATTTACAATTTTTGAGAATACCTACAGAATACTTAACGTCAAGTAAATCGCAGCGAAGCAGAAGCTATTTCAGCTCAACCGGGTTATTTTTGTTAGATTCCCTACGTCCTCATCTTACCCAGACTTCGAACTTTTTACACAAATTGCAACATGTTATTTTAAACTGGTGGGGTGTGTAGGACTGCTCATTTGCAAAATATCCTATTGTGATGCGAGAAGACAGCTTGACCAATTTGTTAGTGTGTTCAATACTTTTTCCCCATGTCATTCCACTTTATTACACAGAACTTTATTTATGGACTTTAATGTTGTGAATTCTTAATATTTGCAGATTTCTTGAGTTAATACTGATGTCTAGTGAAAATTTCATGTAAATAGCCTCATCGGAAATAAATTTTCTGGAAAAAATAAATAAATTGACGCGTTCAATACTTATTTCCCCCTGTGCATATATCATGATTTTATTATTTTTTTGCAAAGGTTTGCTTGCAACATCACTGGAGCCATATTATAACAAACAACTGTTAATAACTTATTTTGTATTCAAGAATCCAAACTGGTTGCTCATTTCAGTGACTAATGGTGTTTTTATCTAAGTGCAGATGCCTTGATGATCAAGCAAATGCCGCAGTGCTCGGAGGAGCTTGCAAAATGTTAAAAATTACCACAGATTTTTGCCAAGGTGAGTCATATGACGTCATCACAACGAACATTGTCAAAGCAGTCTTTTACCTCGCATGTATCAACAAACATCACTATGAAACACTGCAAATCTATTTTGTGCAATTGTAATTTCCCCCAATTCAAGTAGTTTTATGCAATAAATAAATAAATATATAAATAAAGCACATAAACTCAGCAAAATCAAGCATGCAACAATTACATTTTAAAAAATCCTGTATGGATTGAGTACGTGCTTTATCTTGGTCGGGGTCACAAAAGATCTGAAGCCTATCCCGGGAACACTAGGGATCAGATGGGAATACACGCCAGTTCATCGCAGGACACCATATGCATACACACATTCATTCACCCCTTTACACTCAGTGGCAAGTTAGCATAGCCATTCCATCTACAATCACAGGGAGATCATGCGAAATGAAACTCCGGACAGACCGTAAAACAAACTCAAGGTCACACCGGGGACCCTGGAGCTGTGAAGCTGTAACTACAAATTACTTGGGGTTAGGGTTATATAAACTTTTATATCAACATTTCTAATGAGGTGAAATTTAAACAACCGATACAAAAACAGATTTGAAGACACAATGAGTGACTTACAAAAGCAGAGATGATTGACACTCGCAATACTCTAAAAGTAAATTATACGAACATGAGATGCATATTAGAACCAGTCCATCAGGTGAGACTGAGCCATCATGGTGTTTGTGTTGTCAATTAACTACTGAAGGCAGAGAAAAGCATGAAAACCATGCTATAGAGTCAGTAGAGTCGTCCTGCCAATCCACTCCTAGAAGAAATACAGCACAGGAGACGATATGTCCCGATGTGTGGAGACGTAACGTCACGGATCACTGACTGCTCGTATTCGTGATGACTTACACACGTGTGTGGTGTCTGTTCAACAGCAAATACGACGACCAACACACTCCACCATTCTTTAGGGAAAAATCTGATTACGCTAGTCTATTGAGGGTTTCCACGGCTATCCGGACAAAAAAAATGTTCATTCAAACATGTATTTGCAAATGTATTACAATAACATTTTAGTGAACAACAAGATATAAAGGCTGCTTGACATCCCAGCTGACCCCTCATATATAAACAAACAATCACAGAAACTCTAATGGTTTCCACTACAAATACTATTACAGACAATCACCTGCTATTGGTATCCATTACACATAACATGCCACCAACAGAAGGCAACAAATTACCTGTAGAGACCCACAGGGAGCATTACACTGTCCGTTGAAACCAATACAATTCCCATTAAATCCATTACAAATTCTACAAGGGTCTTTATTGTTTAACATACAAAACAGAACATTAAAAATAAATAAACAAACAAACAAACACACACACGCCTTCTTGAGGTATTGTACTCCTGAAAACCACGTGACGTTGGACAGAATGTTGTCAGTTGGTGAAAACACAGACCCCCCCCACCACACACACACACACACACCTTGCATTAACACCAGCTAACGGAAATATTAGCAAACACCAGCGAGTCCGCTCTTCTTGTCTATTTCAAATCGAACGTTTTAAGTGTTGCGTTATATATTACATATATGTGTGAGAGAGAGACACACACACACACAGAGAGAGAGAAAGAGACACAGGTTCTATGAGATTCTGCACGAGCACCGCTACATCACACAGACACAGCAGACTCTAACGCACGAGCAGAAGGTTCAGCTTTGTATAGAAAACGTTTCATTTTAATTCGGTAGGAAAATGACTTACCACTTGGCCTGTGCAGGGAACGGACACAGCGCTGTGTGAAGTGACATCTCCGGGGAGGTTTAGGTCATTTTGAAGCCAGGCTCGTCCATTCGGCCGCCCCTGATCCCCTGATCGACAAACACAACACGGGCTGAGATCCGCTCTGCGAGCACCAGTCGCTCAGCCACTCTTTCACTTTATTTCAGTGGAGCTTTCAGAAAAAACGAAAAACAACAGGGGTTTCCGTGATGACGCTAAGCGGTCGCACAGTTCACCCATCACGAAGTTTAAAAAAAAAAAAAAAAAAAACTATACGTATATTAAATGGCAAATACGACAGAGCGCTGCTGGTTTCTAGCCCGTAGAAGCCGCAGTTAAAACGCCACAGCGGCACCAGCAGGTCAGGAGGAGAACCAGCTTCACCCAGATACTGTACAATGTGAAGCTGGTTCTCCTACTGACCTTTTACTATTCATGCCAGCCCTGATCAGTGTACATGAACATCAAACAGTGTACATAGTAAAAAAAAAAAAATAATAAAATAAAGGGGGGGGGGGCAGGGGGGTTGGGTATTTTATTTTTTTTGTTGAGAAAAAAAAAATAAAAGAAATAGCAAGATACATTCAATAGCTGTAGGGCTGGGCAAAAATGAGAAATATATCACAATACTTAGATGTTTCTATAAAACACAATGCGTATCACAATATATAATTTAGCTAACAAACTGTCCGCAAAACACTAGTATAATCAACAAAATAAGTTAAGCTGACTTTGATACTTTTCTTTAATGCCTGCAAATTCAAAGTTAATTCAAACAAAAAAGCATTACGCTCATTACCATTTAATTTGTAATGATTAAAGACATTTTTAAAAATATGATCTCTCAAAAGTGTATCGCACATTCATTTATCACGATACAGAATAATCACACAGCCCTAACTATCCATCCATCCATCTTCTACCGCTTACTCCTTTTCAGGGTCACGGGGAACCTGGAGTCTATCCCAGGGAGCATCGGGCACAAGGCGGGGTACACCCTGGACAGGGTGCCAGTCCATCGCAAGGCACAATCACATACACACACAGCCCTAACTATTTAATAATAATAATAATAATAATAATAAAATACTGTTTAATTTTAAGTTTAGAACATAAACTACATATCACTTATACCACAAAGTAACAGCTTCTCTCTCCGACTAATTACCACCTAGCCTATTTAAATAATTTGATTTTATTTGTAGAGCACATTTAACAACAGATCGTCACAAAGCAGCTTTACAGAAATATATCAATTCAGAATATAAATGTTTAACTTCTAAATTTATCCCTAATGAGCAAACCAGAGACGACAATGGCAAGGAAAAAATCCCCGAGACCTCATTAAGAAACCGTGAGAGGAATCAGACTCAAAAGAGAACCCATCCTCATCTGGGTAGCACTAGTGGGATTATAAATAACTCCCTTCTATAACTGTGTACTACATGGTCAAAAACTGCCCTAGTTAACCAGGAAATTCCTTTTAGTTTTATCATTAAGTCTACAAACAAACAAACAGGCCAAGGCTGAATTAACAACCTCAATAACATGATAAATGATGATCAGCTTGTCCTACCTCCACCATTATTCAGGACTCCTATAGCTGGTAAAATTGTAGCTTTGTGATATGAATGACAGACTATAATGCTAAAGAAGGCTAATGTTTTTATTTACAAAACCAAATGACTGCACACTATTTAGTATAGTGAGTTCAGTCATGACCTGAGGTAAGGATAGTCAGGATTGTCAGTGTAGTCTGTGCATAAGATGTAAGAAAAACCAACCAAGTGAATGATTTCAAAAGACCTTTTTAGACGTTCAGTTCAATTCTTTATTTTTTTTTTGTAAAATATTATGAGGATACAGTCTTAAAAATATTCCGTTAGAAGCACCTATTTTTTATATATTATTTACAACAAATATGGATTCCCTGGTTATCAAAAGAATGTAAAGCAAGAGTAACGGTTCAAAGGCATGACTTTTAACACAAA
>JAFFST010051042.1:37328-56088 GCA_022414735.1 Noturus placidus | reverse complement strand
AATACAAGCTGCAGTTTCAGAATGCAGCCACTAGGATATCCGTTATGGGGTTTTACTCACACTGTCACAGTGCTTGTATGATTGGGTATGTCCTTTTTGAGAATCACATTCTACACAAGTTTTGTACAAAGTGATGCGAGTTTGAAATCAGTGGAATCTAATGATAATCAGCAAATCAGAAAGTCAGAAAATGCATTTCTGTGCAAATACCAGACAGTATGGCTTGAAAGCTCTGCAATCTAGCACCTTTATCCATTTCTGAAAGGACCTGACAGAATATACGTCGAGTCCTGATCGGGTCTTAGTAAATATTTATGAAAGTCAAACAGAAGATGAACGTGTATTTGACTCCTTTTTCCTCCACGCACTTCCAATCTGGAACGTGCCTCTTAGGTTTCTGTCATTTTACAATTCTTTTCCTTTTCTGCTTTCGTTATCAATCCAATGCACTGGATTTTATTAGCTATATTTTCTATTAACAAAAAAAAACCTCATTCACCATTTTAACCAGTGCAAGCATTTAAAAAAAATCTGTTTTATCAGCACTTATGAACACTTTGATAGGAATTAGAAATGTATGAAACGTGCTAGATAAAGAGTTTTTTCCCCATAAAGAGTATGAAAAGTTGCAGCAATTAATAGAGTAAGTATCCCAGATATTAGGGTTAAGCATGAAGGTACCAAGCCACTGTAAAGCACAAGCATATAAAAAGACAAAGTATGGACTTATCCATATACTTAAAACAATTGTTTTGAATTAATCATTACAGTAGAACGAAAGGCTTCTCTGCTCTGGACATTCTGGCATTTGAGACATGCCTATGCTTTCAAATTCACATGGCGCATGCACAGCTAACATAACTCGAGCGCTGTTAATAACATGCACATAGCAGTGAAGGGACAGTAAACACTGCAACTGTACAATATTTCAAAAACAATCAAATATACTTTTTTTTTAAATAAAAAAACAAAACAATATTTAAAAAAAAACAAAGAAACACTGGCAGAGAAGGCAAACCGACAAATAACCTGTGGCTTAAACAATAAAACTCAATCTGCTGAATGACGACGCTTTGGTGCATTCTATTCAGAAATAGGCTTCTCTTCCTTAATTTAGAGATTTATATTATTATAGGACTACATTTATATACACTTACATCTAGATTTGCTCTGTTAAAAAATAAAATTCATAGTACATACTATTTGTTACATAAAATATGTAGTCCTTTGAATATAGCCTTGTTCAGGAGTGGGTATGTGCAAAGGCAAGTAGAGGGAGCAGTAAGAGGTGCATATCACAGTGACTGAAGATTTGACTGCATTCTTGAGCTCCAAATACACGCGCACACAGACGCACGCACACATTCCACCAGGGACAAGTCGCAAACCACACAAGGAACAGCCATTAGAGTGCAAATGCATTGGTGTGTGGATATTTGTACACAAAACCACCATTTGATGCATATGCAATGCTAAAAGCACAGACTACGTTACATTAGCAGGGCTGCAGCTTTCTGTTCACATGAACCAAGCTACAGTGTACCAGTTCAGCCTGACACAGACGACACACACACACACACACACACACACGGCCACTATCACATCAAATCACATCCGCAAGACGCAGGCTTGCTTTAGCTGAAGCAGGGGGAAAAAAATTCTATTTGGAGGCATTTTGGTCAGCATCCAAAGAAAATCAATTGTAGAGAGATATTTTGATCTTTTCCTCCTAACACTTTGGTGGAAAGAGAGGCTGCTGATATATCGAAGCCACTTTACAACATATTAAAGGCAATTAAATACTAAAAAGAAATTGTTAGGTTCAATGGCAGGGCCATGAAAATAGAGAATCAGTGTCACCTAATAACCAGCTTGGAATTAATAAATACTCATTAAGTACAAGAGGGTGTGGCGGGCATGCCCTTGATGCAAAGTGTACAGTCGGTGATGCACAGCGACACGGTAACGTTAGTCATATTTCTATTTTGGCAGATCCTTTTCTGTGAGATAAACACTTGGTCTGTTTTTGAAAATCAACACTCAGGGAGACAATAAATAGAAAAACGAGCGTCTCACGGATTTAAACGTTTTCTGCGAGTTGGCATCACAAGCTTGACTCCTCTGTGGGAGTTGCGTAATCTGAAGTGCACATGTCAACATGCAGTAAGGACTTAGACAAGCTAATGCCTATATTTATGTTTGCATCTGCAAAAACAGCTGGACTAACCCTTTTTGTTTGTTTTTAAATCAAGAACATAGTTGGTCCCTTTCAGGAATCTCTTCAGCAGATTTCAAGCCTAAGCAGAGATTGAGGAGAAATCCCACTGGAATGCCTTAAAGACTTCACTTCCTCTTACTCGCAGATTGGGTGGATGTCTCCTGACTTCTAATCAATCCAATCTCCCTTGTCTTGTTCATTTGAGTCGGTCAGAGCGAAACGAGTCCTCCACAGCAGGGTCGGCCAGCATCAAGTCTCCATCGGTGAGCATGCTGAGGCCATCCAGAGCCAGAGGCTCCATCCTGAGTGTGTCGTCTGAAGAGAACGGGTCCACTTCGAAACCTGGCACTCCAGACAAAGCACTGGTGATCTCTTTAGACAAACCAGGAGGAGAGTCTCCTGCACAACACACACACACACACACACACACACACACACAGAGAAGCAAAACATTTCTGTTCATGTCTAGTGAATTACGCATTCATAAATACAGAATAAACATATAAAGCATTTTCACAACTACACACGACTAAACATGCTAAGTTAACAGGGAAAATAGCAAAGATAATTTAGACCTGTCACATAACATTAATCCTAATCTTATAGGATTGCCTGTTCTTATCTATAAACCTTGGATGCTGCATTTTCACAGGATTAAAGCTGACACTGGAGTTTTTGCATCTGCTACAAAGTGATAAATGAATGAACTTGTTCAAACAGAGATGGCCCATATACACAAAGGAAAGCCGTGAGAATACACAGCCCTGCAGTCACTGTTAAAAAACTGAGCTTTAGACTATAAGTACGCTTGTGCAATCCAACACTTTGATCATCTCTACACAATCTTACGTCGCCACGAGGTCCAGTGACATTTACTCTGCTGTTACCAGACCTACCAATCTTTACGTGTTTTGTATATGAACTGCACAATCTAACATCAGTCTACACTCCTGAGAAATAAAATTTGACCATGACCAAAAATGGAAAAATATTAAGCTTTTAAATGTTCTTAACAACACATCATTGGTCAGGAAATTAGCAAGAATTAAACAAATAGATATAGTAAATTAGTATGGGATAGCTTTCCCTCTGATTTCTTTAAATGTTTAAGTCTTGTGGGTAAATTTATGGACAGCTTTTTATTTTAGTTTTGACTTTATTTAAAAAAAATTTACACACCCAGACATGTTAGTTTGAATTTTACATCAAACCTTTTAATCATTATCATGATTTAACCTTTGTGTACAACAGCACTATACAAGTGATTTTCCCTGGTTCTAGCTTCTCAAAACAGGAGGCCTCAGGAGTGCATTTATTTCATTCTTTTCATTTCCTGACCAAAGATTTGTTGTTAAGACCATTAAAAGCTTTATATTTTGCCATTTTAAGAATACACAATCAGAGCAGCCGTTTCTCCTCAATTAAAACAGGACATAAGCAAATCGACATATAAATCTGGAATCGCTTGTGCAAGTGTTAATCAACCTGCAGCTATTACCAGACACTGCCTGGAAACCCCACCCCTACTCCCTATCTAACACACACTCGACTGACCTCGCATGGCCAACATCGCTTTCTTTCACAGAAAAGAAGAATATTTTGAGTTTTGCACTTTATATCCGTTTTTGGCCGTTTTTAAAGCGTACAATCTCTACAAATAATGTTAATGAGAATAAAATTTTTAAGATTTGCTTTTTTTCTTTTCTCCTGACCCAGTCACTGCAGACCATGTAGATTCTAGACAAACCATTTTATGCAAGGATTATATTGAAAATGCACTGTTCTGGTTTTTTTTTATTTTCCCTGTTTATACCACATCACTGCAGAATCACTTAAAAATCAACCATGCAGCTCATCCACCATGTCGCTGCTGGTTAACATTTCCTGACTGCACTGCTGTTAAAATTAAACCCTCCCATACTCTCCTTAAACTTGAAATGGTGAAAATGCTCATTTTCCTTTTTTAGTCTGGATAGCTTCTGGAGTACATCCTTAATCATGATTTGTTTAATGGTAAAATAGGCGCTGGGAAAAAAACAACACCACACAAAGCCTAACTGTAAGTGTATACTACTCATGCACTCCAATTTTAGGGCTCTTTATTTCACACACTATTCCTACATCCTGTAACATGTGCATAAAACATGCCGAGTTGCCTTTAAAGGAATCAGAAAAGGTGAACTACTTTTTGATCCCAATGTGTGTCTGATACAACATCGGTGCCTGTCTTGTGTAATTATTGGATGTGGACTTATCACAGGTTAAATACCTTTAAGATAGACTTACACGGACTTTAAACGCAGACTTAATACAACACTCACCAGTCAGTATGATGTTGGGGACAGGGTGGTGCCCACTGCCATAGTTCTGGTTCTGACTGGGGTTGAGGAACTGCTGTTCTGAGGAGTCCAGTAAGTCTAGCACCCCTTGGTGGCTGGGGTAGGAGCCATCCTGGCCTTTAGTGGGGGTGTCCATATTGTGGTTAAAAGACAAACCCTCTGCATGGGCATCAATGGTGAACTACAGTATGAAAACACATACAAGAAAGGATGATAAAAGACCCACGTGGATGTTAGAGATGGATCAGAATGATCAAACATTAATTATTAAATGGAGCTGACTAGCAGGTTTCTAATCAATAATAATTTTAAAAAAAATCAATAAAATGCATAAAAATTTAACAATTCAAAAAATACATCAGTTTCAAAGAGCAATGACTCCAGACCCATCCTGAATGTAGAATACCCATGACACAGTGAGAGATCTCTGTGTTGGGAGCAAAATCAATAATATTAAAATATTTTTTAAATAATTTCTATACGTAAATTTGAGATAAAAGTTTGGTACAGAGGGTATCGCTGTTGCCTCACAGCTCCCGGGTACCAGCTTGAATCTGAACTCTGGTTACTGTCTGTTTGTAGTTTTGCGTGCTCACCCAATGTCTGCCTGGGTTTCCTCAGTGTTTCACACCACCTCCCAAAAACATGCATTCAGGAGGATTGTTATGCTAAAGTAGCCCTAGGTGTGAATGTGTTTGTAGGGTGCCTATGAATGAATGAGTAAATGAATGAAGGAAAAAAAAGGTAATGTAGGTAATGCAGGACTATACACTCTCTAAGCACTTTACTAGGAACACCTACTCATTCATGCAATTATTTAAATCAGTCAATCGGCAGCAGTACAATGCATAAAATCATGCAGTTATGGGCCAACAGCTTCAGGTAATGTTCGCATAAACCATGAGAAAGGGGGGAAATGTGATCTCAGTGATTTTCACCATGGCGTGATGGTTGGTGCCAGATGGGCTGGTTTAAATATTTCTCATATATAACTGCTGATCTCCTGGGATTTTCAACAGCCTCTAGAGTTTACACAGAATGGTGTGAGTGTCCGCTCTGTGCGTGAAAAAGTCTTGTTGGTGAGAGAAGTCAGTGGGGAGGCCAGAATAGTTTGAGCTGACAGAATGGTTATGGCAACTCGAACAACTCTTTATATATCAGTGGTGTGTAATAAAGCACCTCAGAAAGCAAAACATGAAAACCCTTTTGTGGATGGGCTACAACAACCGAAGACAGCCAAGGGCAGGAATCTGAGGTTACAGTCGGAACACGCTCACTATTCTGATGTTAGATGTGCACATCAACTGAAGCTCTTGACCTGTATCTACATGATTTTTATGCATTGCACTGCTCCCACAAAATGAAATGAGCAGGCGGTGTTCCTAATAAAGTGAATGGTAAATTTATGTTATTCATTTCAGGCAACGCACCGTAGTTGTCAGTTTTGTAAATACAGAAATCAAAATCATAAGAAGGCAGAATATAAAAAATTCAGAGCTACCTTACTGGTATCCCCCCTCGACATTAAAAATAAAAAACTAAATGGCAAAAGATAAATCCCATAAAACAATTCCCATTCATTTAGTCAAATAATGCTTGCTATAGTGCATTTGTCTCTTGCCTGCTGAGAAAGGTTCTGGTTTTGCCTGCCAGTAAGTTGTAGGCCCAAATATGGATCCTCCAGAAGAGAGTTCAGTAATAAGGAATCCTAAAGCAAAAAAGGAGATCTTAAATTAAAAATAAATACAAAAGACAAATACAGGCTACATACTGAGCTCAGAGTTACCATACCAGAGAAACGATCAGAGTTATGAATGAAGGCGTAATGTCTGACACCTGTTAAGAGTGCCTGTATGTTACACTGATCTTGCTATCAGAGACCTTTAGAACAAAGGAAGCCATGAAAACAAGGCCTAAGAGAGCGCTATAGTTGCAACCAAAATTATTCAACCCCCATTGCAAATGAGGTTTACTGTGAAAATGTACAGACTTTCAGCTGTTTGCAATGAACAAATCAAACAAAAGCAATTGCTATAGTTCAACACAACGAATGCTTCAGGTGATTTCCCCAAATTCAACTGAAAATGCAACTTATAATAACTTCTCCAGTCTCAAAATGATTCAACCCCTGAATAGAATCCCTCACAACAGCACAAATATACAAAACAGGTGTTGTCTCAAGCACACCATCAAGGGCTTCATTAGTTGCACAAGGTGTGCCTGAGCTGGAAGACATGAAATACCTGAACTGGCTACAGGCAGAAAATGCATGAAATACCTGGATGGGGCAGAAAAAAGAACAATCAATGGCTGCAACCAGATCTCTGATAAGGCAGCATGTGAAAGGCCCTCGAGGGACTGAAAAGACCTGCAGCAGGACTTGGTGGCAACAGGCACTGAGGTTTCAGTGAGCACAGTAAGGTGTGTACTAAACACAGAAGGTTTCCATGCCAGAACTCCAAGACGTACACCACTACTGACCCAAAAGCACAAGAAAAGTAATCTCAAAATCATAAATAAGAAGTTTTGGGATTCTGTTCTGTGGAGCAATGAAACAAAACTGGAACTTTTCTGCACGATGGATCAGCGGTATGTCTGGAGGAAGAAGAATGAAGAAAGAACACTCTGTCTGCAGTCAAGCATGGTGGTGGCTCGGTGATGCTCTGGGGCTGCTTTGCATCCTCTGGCACTGGAAACCTGCAGTGTATGAAAGGCAAGATGGATTCATTGAAATATCAGGAAATCCTAGGAGAAAACGTCAGGTCTGTGAGGAAGCTGGAGCTTGGTGGTCATTGGACCTTCCAACAGGACAATGATCCGAAGCATACGTCAAATTCCACCAAGGCTTGGTTGCAGAAGAAATCCTGGAAGATTCTACATGGCCATCACAGTCAGCTGACTTGAACCCCATAGAAAATCTCTGGTGGGATTTGAAAAAGGTGGTTGCAGCACACAAACCCAAGAATATTACTGAACTGGAGGTTCCTTAGGAACGATGTCAGAAAAGGGTGTCTGGCTATGCATCTCGTTTGCAGCAGGTCATAACAGCAAAAAGTACTAAAGATGCTTGCCATGAAGGGGTTGAATAATTTTGAAACTGGAGAAATCGAAATAAGTTACATTTTGAGTTGAATTTGGGGAAACAACTTCAAACAGTCGTTGTGTTGAACTATTTCAATTGCTTTTGTTTGATTTGTTCATTGAAAACAGCTGAAAGTCTGTAAATGTTGACAATAAACCTGATTTGTAATGGGGGTTGAATAATTTTTATTGCAACTGTAGATAAAGCCACACACACACACACACACACACTGCTCTCAAATTCATATGCTAATTCAGAAGACTGTGTTCATCGGCAAGGGTTCAGATGAAATCGGTAGAAATCAGATGAAACCCAGATAGGTCCTGGGGTGATGCTACAACCCAACTACAGCACCAATAACACAAGGCAGCTTAAAAGATGCAGCCTTAGTTTAGGCCTCTCTGAATCTAACCACATCCTTTTTCTGAATTTGTGGGTAGAGAACTGTAATTACAACAGCCTTTCCTCTCAGTTGAACACCGCTCAAGCAGGAATGAGGCTGCTTTGCCTGATATATTTGCACTGCATGACAGCAGAATCACTATGAATAAAACATTGCATGATTATTTCCTGTTTACTATCAACAATCAGTTTAAACGTGTCACCTGCTCAGAGTGTTGCAACTTGACACTGTGGTTACTACATAAGGGACAGACCTAATGACTAATAGACTGCAAATATATAAACTAGTAAAACTATTTTCAAAGAAACTTACACAACACATTAAAACTATACTAATTGTGTTTCACTGCACAACAGATTTTCTCCTCAACATGCCAAGAAAGTATACAAAGTATACACAAAATATACTACAACACAAAATAGAGCATGGTGCAGAACTTTTTTGGTCATACGGTGCACCGTCAGAAATCACAGGAGAAGCTACTTACACTGTAAAGTCCAAGTTCGCTGGCGAGAGATTGGCTGATCTGCTGAAGTTGAGGAAGGTTCTGGTTCTGTTCGTGTGTGTGCACCTGCGTCTGTACATCTGATTCCTGCGCTCTCTGCGAGTTCACTGGCCCTGGTGCTTCTGCTGCGCTGCTGTGGTTTTGGTTCGGCTGCGGCTGGAGATGGGAGCCCTGCTGTCGTTGGGCGTGTTCAAATGGAAAGTTCTGCGTTTTGTGCAGGTTGTGAACGTTTTGCATGTGCAGCTGCATGGACTGCGGGTGTTGTGTATGTGAGTGGGGGTGACGCTGGGGAGGTTGTGATGTCTGCTGATGTTGCTGTAATTGTTGGTGCTGGCTCGACTGTGGTGAGGAGCAGCCTTGCTGTGCATCACCGCCCTGGGCTGGCTGAGACTGACCGAAAGGATAAGGTGGTAATCTTTGGTCCATCAGAAGCTTACTGGTATCTAGTGGTACACCCTGGACAGAGTTCAGGAAGAACTTTCATTACTCAGATATATTGATAATTCAATACAAATGTTGGACCTAAAACAATTTTAACATATAGCATACAACAAAGCTGCTGAATTCTTAAATCTGATTAGTCAGAAGGTGTTTGTTACTTCTCTATAACGGCATCGCTCGGACAGTGGTGCCAGCTGTAATTCAAATCACAGGGTCATATTAAGGCGCTTGTTCGAACACATTATCATTTAGTTATCATGATCATGATAGTAACACTCATTCACAAGGATTTGTATGGTGGATAATATATTCTACATAATCTAGGGCTAATAATTAACAGATTTTTAAAATTAAAAGCAACAAAAAAATTATTTAAAGCACAATTCATGATTGTTGATATAGTGAAGCTTTCTGTAGAAAGACTAAGTAACTTTTATGGAAGGAGTCTCGGGTAGGGGTGTGAGATATGTATCCTATATGCTATGGATACATATTTTAGATATGTATCCTCTACCACCACCAGTGTGTAGCATCCACCTGGATGATGCGACGGCAGCTATAGCGTGCCAGAACGCCCACCCCACACCAGCTATTAGTGAACAGGGGAGATGTAGGCAATTCAGAGATGGAGATTATTAGAGGGAATTTCACAAGGACTATACCCTTCCTCTTTTACAATAAGTGCCTTGGGATTTTAAATGACCATAGAGAGTCAGGACCTCAATTTAACGTCTCATCAGAAATAGGGTGCGGTTACTATAGTATAGTGTCCCAGTCACTACACTGGGGCATTAGGCCTCATACAGACCACAAGGTGAGCACCCCCTGCTGGCCTCAATATTACCATTTCCAGCAGCAACCTTTGTTTTGCCCAGGGCTCCCATGCTCAACCCAGCTTAACTTCAGTAGGAAACCAGGCAAGAGCTGCAGGGAGATATGACTCTTGATGTGTGAGCTGACATCATAGAGTAAGTCACTCACTAAGCAAAAAGCAATTAATCCACCATGAGTGTCCACACTGTCATTGTGTGACATAATCTAGTAGAACACAGTGTGCAGGTGAAGCGACCCTTGGCTGGAAAAAATGCGCAAAAGAAAATAAAAATGAGCAAAAACTCATTTGCTCGCCAGGCCACGTCTAAACCATCCAAAGCGCCAGCACAAAAACATACTCAGAAAACTTTAGCGGAATCATTCTGCATAAAAGTGCCTTAAGAAAAGAAAAGCAAAAACTGGCAAGACAAACACTTGGATTTTGTATTGTTTTTACTTGAATGATTCAGTTTCGAGTAAATAAATAGGACCCATTTTCCTAAAATATGTTGTTTCCATTAATATCATTAGTAAGCAGTAATTAATATCCTATTAACAAGAGTGAACTAGTACAATAAAACTTTTAAACACTTTTTAAAGGATGAAAAATATCATCTACTTCTTGTTATACACCAAAATCCCAGAAAATATGTCCCGAGAAATAATTCTCTCAATATCACACACCCCTAGTCTTGAGTTTCAGTGCTTTGTAAAAGTCCTGTGGTTTCCAGGCTTGAACTAAACTTTGTTTCATTCACAACCACTTTTGTGAACCGTTTTCCAAACTTAGTAACTGGTCAGCATTTTCACTAGTCAAAGCCACCACCAGGAATGTAGCTGTATGCATGTGCAAAGAGACATTCTACAAGTATATGTTAAAAGTTTGTGGTCAGCAAGCATCTTTTCTTGGGGGTTGTTTACCTGTGTGATTGAAGTCAATGTGGTTGAGATGGTGGGTGAGAACTGCTTGGAGTGGTGCCTGCGAGACTCCGGGCCCGGGGGCAGGTTAAGCGGCGAGAGCTGACCCCGCCTGCGGGGGGAGGAGCTTAACTGTGGCTGCACCTGGCCGGGTAACAGCGTAGGGTAGGAACTCAAACAGGGACCTGACCCCACTGCACTATTCACTGACTGTAGGGACTGACCACTAAGAGAGGAGTTGCTTAGAGAGGAATGAAGGGATTGGTTACTGAGGGATGACTGCAAAGAGGGGGAGGAGCTAAGGGAGGACTGCAGGGAAGGATTGCTAAGTGATGAATGCAGTGAGGCAGAGCTAAGGGAGTTGGGGAAAGAGTGGCTGCTTAAAGATGACTGGATGTTAGGGTTGCTAAGAGAAGACTGGAGATTAGGGTTACTAAGTGTGCCCTGCAGAGAGGCCAGGAGACCTGCAAAAGTAAAAGACAGATACAGAGCGCATGTCAAAATGGTCTCTGTGTTCAATTATTTTATGCCAAGCAGTTATTTAAACTTTAAAAACATTGACACAAACGTGACTTCTATACGGTGCTTTTTGAATTACACAACCCATAATAAACTGGCCAGGGGAAAATAATAATCTACTAAATGTTAAAGGGAATCTCCAGCGTGTGTGCGCAAACCACACTGAAAGAGTGCAGCGAAGAGGCCGCATCCTGTGTGGTGATCAAAATCAGCCCAGAGGAGATAAAACTCCCTGCTTCTTCCGATTATATATACACCTACTACCGCCTTCACTGTCAGTTAAACACTCTGCT
The DNA here is from genome assembly GCA_022414735.1 of Noturus placidus. Classification (NCBI taxonomy): domain Eukaryota; kingdom Metazoa; phylum Chordata; class Actinopteri; order Siluriformes; family Ictaluridae; genus Noturus; species Noturus placidus. The sequence goes on along the minus strand of JAFFST010051042.1, from coordinate 44,557 downwards.
GGGCCATGAACTTGAGTTACTAAGATGCCTTCAGATTATCGAGCTGAACATGTCCAATGGAAAATGTCAAAGGACCCCCCCCCCCCATAACATCATAATGATCAGAGTGTTGCCTTGACCTAATTAAATGATTAGCTACTTTTGTTTATTCACGAGGACACACACCTGGAGAGTTGAAGGCATTTGTGGTATCGATGCCGAGCTGAGTAAGGGTGGAGGCTAGGTTGCCAGTGCTGTTGCCCCCGCTGAGGGAGGGGTAGCCGGGCTCATCTGGGTCGAGTGGCGTCGGCAGAGGTGAGGGGAAGTGCAGACTGGACAGATCAGGCAGAGAGCCTCCGGTATTCAAAGCAGACGGGACAAGAGGGGCACTGGACTGCTGATCTGGTGAAGGGAATATACTAATAACCAAGAGAGAGAGGGTGATAGAGTAAGGTTGTATTCGGGAAGAACAAGCTGTGTATAGAAGATAAGGCAAGGGATAAATTATGAAACAAAAATTTATCTTTTCACTGATTTCAAACATATTGGTGGGTTAATAAATAAGTTTTTGAGGCGTACTTTATTCCAGGGACTTCACAAGACTTTGGTCGGGAGGACAGCATGTGTAACTGGAGCACAGAAAGGCAAATAAATCAACTATGTTCAATGATATTGAGAACACGATCATTTTAACAAGATAATAGCCCCAAATACCTTCTTTGTGTCCCATGGTTTTAGAAGCTTGCCTTCATCGAATATACTCTCCTCTATGGGAGGGACTGGGTATGGAAACACTATGCAGAAACAGGGATGGTAATCTCAGTAGCCATTTTATTTTTAACCTAACAGCATGTTCTACTGGTATTATAAATTGCTAAAAAGTTTTCATGACCGCTGGCATAACAAAAAAATAAAAAATTATAACCGACTTACTTCTCCTCCCTTCACCCTCTGTCAAACCTATAATATAGACAGAAGAAAGGGAAACAAAAAAAAAAAACAATGAAAGACAGACTGAAAAAAATTCTAATAAAATCAGACACATTGCAGGGGACCAGCTACAAGAATAAGTAGTGTGTTAGCACCTGGAAAGTGCGCAATACTTACCGCTGCTTCTCCCATGTGTGTGTAGGGTGTGTCCTGAACTGTACAGATCTCCTGTGGGAGGGTTCATCACACTGGTGTGCAGAGCAGAGTCTGAGTTCGTTCTACAGAGCAGAAGAGAACATGGTGAAAATGAAGTGAAGATGGCTAAACAAGTTATGAGAAGGGTAGTAGTCTCAGGAGATGGAAACTGAAAAGACAAAGGAACAAATGATTTCTCTTATTGCTCCTTCCTGCAAGTGGGAAAAGGCAGTTTTCACCGAAACGGTCAGTGCAGAAGTAATAAAATACCTTCGAAATCACAATAACACAACAAATAAAACTATGATGCAGTAATGCATCTCCAACAAGTCATGCAGAACTGACTAAAATATAATAACCCCAGACTGTTTACTCAGGTCACTCAGTGCATGTGTAAAATATAAACAGCTCACACCTAATCTCCAACATAAGCCTTTTACACACTTACCGCCCTACTCCTAGTGCCGTCAGAACACCTCATCATATGAGGTCAGAAAAACGTCAAGAGCGGCAAGAACGGGAGAGTGGAAAAGACAATTGGACACAGGGTAAAGAAGAATGGAAAGGAATGGAAAGCAAATGAGATGTAGATTCAGTGAGACAGACAGAGAGCGATAAACACAGAGAGAGAGGAGTATTGGAGAGAGGCGAATTCACCTGTTGAGTGCTGTGTTGGGAAGACGGAACAATGGGTTCTTGTCCATGGAGAAATTACTGGACCAGTTCCTTTGTGATTGACAGAAAAATGCCCATTATTTCCAGCACCAAGAGGAAAAAAATGGAGCAGGTTTACGAAAGTACCGAAAGCAGCCAAAGAGAACTATCAGAAAAAGGGACACTGACAATATATACAGAGCATAGAGCCGTTCTCTTGCCCAATAACCCAAGCCAGTACTGAACAAGTTATGTTCAAGAGAATTTACAGCAGGATATTCATCAACTAACAAACAGCTAATACAAATTAAAAAAATTTTTTTTTTTTTTTTTTTTAAACAGACAAGCCAACGTGTCTCTATACTTACTTACTTCACAGGTTTCCACTGTGGGCGAGTGGGCAGGATTTATATAACTGATAATCAAAGTGTGAAGACTTTGCTGACACAATGGAACATGTCTACACACTCACTGGTTCCTCTAGTCGTAAATTAGTCAATCCACCAACAAAGATTTCAGAAATTATCAACTGATATTAGAAGTCCAACAAACCAATTGTCAATATGTAACTGATTAAGTACTTCCTCATTTAATCAGTAACAAGTGATCCATCTGGAAAGTCAGTATCCCACTCACTGAGACTGAATCTGTTCCATTTAGTGAAGCCAGAAATGGAAAGAAATGAATAGGAGAAATGAAGAAGATATCAAAGTAAGACAAATAAATGTTTTAAAAAATTACAAAAAAAAACTTTGAAAAATTGTGACGGTCAAAGAAAAAAGATGAAAGAAGGTGACTGAAAAGCAACTGAAGACAAAGCTGTGGAAGAGTGGTGACTGAAGCAGCACCTTTGGGTTAGATCGGTCAGTGCTAGTGTTAGTGCATCATAAACCAAAAATCTGCACGCACGCACGCACAAGTGCGCGCACACACACACGCCAGCGTTTAACTTTCAACGAGAAAACAAAATGCAAAGTAAAGTTAACATGCGCCACAAAAAGATCACAGTTAGATCTAATTAGTTAGCATTACCTTCTCCAGCTCGGGTCAGGGGGTGGAGACAGATATGCAGGGCTGCAGTGAGAGCTGTCCATCTGAGGTCAAAGGTCAAGGACACAACTATAAACATAAACTGCTTTTCAAGTAAAAATCCAAAACATTTTTTAGCACATGAGCAGCTTTTGCTGAGTGAAACAGACGAGAAATTTCTCTTAAATATTCTCATTTGCAAGAATATTAGGTAGCTCTGCTTGTGATTTTATTGTGTAAAAAAAAAAATTCATTCATTATTTGAGAGCTGAGAGGTTGTACATTTTTAATAGGATTTCAGCCGAATATTTAATTGTAATGACAACACAAAATATAAAAATCACTCATAGCAATATAGCTTGCTGTGCAAAGCAAAGAACCGATTTTCACTGTTCTAATTGTACACTATCTGTAAAAGTAAATGTAGGTACACTGAATGAAAGGATACATGTCTCCTGTATGGTCGGCTGGGGGAGGCGAAGCGTCTGTCTCTGGGGACTCTCTCCACCAGTCCATGGTGCCGTGTGGAGCGGTTGGATTCCAAGTTCGAGTGGAACGGGCCCTGAGGGAACGCACGTATAGAAAGACTCATCACAACACAAACATAATGTGCACAAGCTCATTCACAAGGACGAATAATTAGTCTTTGTGCATCTTGATGCCGTTCTGTTGGATAGACTGTCGAAACTGGTCCTTATTTCCAAGGAAACTTGAGCAACAATTGGTTTTACTTGGCTACAGCAGCACTGCTTTTAAGCGTTCAGTCCTGAGGTGCCTGACATTCAGAATTTAAGTTTGGTTATTCACTGTATTTTTTTTTTTAATTGAAAAAATGTCATTTTCATGTATATAAACTGACAGACTATTGACATTTTACACAATTAAACCCACAACACAGCAATGACACTGCAAGCTAAATTCTTTTATTGCTAAAATTTGTAGATTACTTGTGGAGAATAAACTCCAGAAAAGGTTATATTTTATACAGCATTCCTTGCGGCTGAACATATTCTAAATTACAAGTCCACACAGGAGCGTCTAAGTACCGTATTTTCTGCACTATAAGGCGCTCACCTAAAAGCCTTAAATTTTCTCAAAAATCGGCTGTGCGCCTAATAATCCGGTGCGCCTTATGTGTGGACTGAGTTCCGAAATCTGTAAATATGTTGTGAGACCTTGGTTGGCGTAACAACCGTATGCGCCTTATAACACGGTGCGCTTTATGTATTGGTCAAGCACAGAAATAGACCCCGTAATTGAGACTGCGCCTTATAATCTGGTTTATAATCTTAAATACGGTAGTTATTTTGTTATAATGGACATTGAACATGCTTTGCTTGTGTGAAGTTTGAACGTGTATGGCTTAGCAACTTAATCAACCTGCCACAACGGCTGGCACGTCAGAACACTAGCTACAGGCACAGCATAAATAACTGGATGCACATTGGCACTACAACAGCTGATCCGATATACTGGCCGTAATTCTTAAAAGGTATGGATTTTTTTCAATACTGTTATACCATTATAGAAACATATTTACATGAGAAAACAACATACAACACATAATCTACATGGAATTCCAGGGCGACCAAAATATACCAGCCAGCAAATCTGGTCTTTGCGAAACTGAAAAGACATCACATCATATGGTGATATACACTGTTACCAGGATCATTTTTGACTAGCCGATGTCCCAAAAGTCTCCATACATAGGAGAAATTAACACACTTTTTTAAAAAAACCAAAATGTAGCTTTATATACACTAAACATCCTGTGCATGATTGCCATTTCTTTGTACACATGGAGTCATCATTCCCACTCATGACAAACTCGTGTTACATCTAGTGTTAATCACGTAACTTCGAATGCGTTCCTTTAAATGATCTTTGTGGTGCATCTTTTCCTGGTGCACCAATATGATCTTTTGTCAAAGGCATTCTTAGAAGGCTTATACATACATACATACACACACACACACACACACACACACACATATATATACAGTGGTACCTCGATATACTAGTTTAATTCGTTCCGTAACCTTGCTCGTATCTCAAAGCAATTTTCCCCATTGAAATGAATTGAAATGCCATTAATCCGGTCCAGCCCCCAAAATGCCACCCAGTTGTTTTTGTTACGTGTTTTTGAATAAGAAAAATGTATTTATTGATTATTAAAAATGACTCCTCCTGTTTAAGCACAGTACATATCATTGAAGTACTGTACTACACCCGTACTGCCTCGCCAAGTCAATCACTCGCACACCTTGCTCATGTTTTCCCCTGATTTTTACGCTTTAATTCAATAGACATCATCTTCTGAGCACTGACCTTCCCACTCACTTTCTTCAGACCCATGGTTATAAAAAGAAATGTGATAAAGTACTGTAAATGTACAAAAAGCACAAAACGCGAGCACAACTTAAAGATGCTTCGACAGCGAAGCAAACAAGCACACTGACTGAGGCAATAAAATATCAAACCAGTTTGGCTTGTCGCTTCTTGTTTATATTTGTGAGAATCACACATACACAAACAAAGGTTTGAATGTGCGCGCGCACTAACACGTGGCTGTGTCACAGGTTTCGTGAGTGGCGCTTTGTTCGGTGTAACTCGAGACGAAAATGCGAGACCGCGGGGCGCACATATATATATACATATATATATATATATATATATATATACACATATACATACATACATATATACACACACATATATATATACACATACACATATATACATATACATATACATATATATCACACACACACAGGGGTGCTGGTCATATAATTAGAATCAAAAAGTGAAACTAGTATAATGTATACATTTATTACACACAGACTGATATATTTCAAATGTTCATTCCCTTTTAATTTTGATGCTTATAACTGACAACTAATGAAAACCCCAAAATCAGTATCTCAGAAAATTTGAATATTGTGAAAAGGTTCAATATTGACACCTGGTGCCACACTCTAATCAGCTAATTAACTCAAAACACCTGCAAAGGCCTTTAAATGGTCTCAGTCTAGTTCTGTAGGCTACACAGTCATGGGTAAGACTGCGATCTTGACAGCTGTCCAAAAGACAACCATTGACACCTTGCACAAGGAGGGCAAGACACAAGTCATTGCTAAAGAGGCTGGCTGTTCACAGAGCTCTGTGTCCAAGCACATTAATAGAGAGGTGAAGGGAAGAAAAAGATGTGGTAGAAAAAAAACGTGTACAAGCAATAGGGATAACCGCACCCTGGAGAGGATTGTGAAACAAAATCCATTCAAAAATGTTGGGGAGATTCACAAAGACTGGACTGCAATTGGAGTCAGTGCTTCAAGAACCACCACGCACAGACATATGCAAGACATGGGTTTCAGCTGTCGCATTCCTAGTGACAAGCCACTCTTGAACAAGACAGAACAAGTATCTCGCTTCTGACTGCTGCTGAGTGGTCTAAAGTTATGTTCTCTGATGAAAGTACATTTTGAATTTCCTTTGGAAATCAAGGTCCCAGAGTCTGGAGGAAGAGAGGAGAGGCGTTCCACAGAATCCACGTTGCTTGAAGTCCAGTGTAAAGTTTCCACAGTCAGTGATAGTTTGGGGTGCCATGTCATCTGCTGGTGTTGGTCCACTGTGTTTTCTGAGGTCCAAGGTCAACGTATCCGTCTACTAGGAAGTTTTAGAGCACTTCATGCTTCCTGCTGCTGACCAACTTTATGGAGATGCAGATTTCTTTTTCCAACATCACTTGGCACCTGCACACAGTGCCAAAGCTACCAGTACCCGGTTTAAGGTTCATGGTATCCCTGTTCTTAATTGGCCAGCAAACTCTCCTGACCTTAACCCTATAGAAAATCTATGGGGTATTGTGAAGAGGAAGATGCAATATGCCAGACCCAACAATGCAGAAGAGCTGAAGGCCACTGTCAGAGCAACCTGGGCTTTCATAACACCTAAGCAGTGCCACAGACTGATCGACTCCATGCCACGCCGCATTGCTGCAGTAACTCAGGCAAAAGGAGCCCCAACTAAGTATTGAGTGCTGTACATTCTCATACTTTTCATGTTCATACTTTTCAGTTGACCAACATTTCTAAAAATTCTTTTTTTGTATTGGTCTTAAGTAATATTCTAATTTTCTGAGATACTGATTTTGGGGTTTTCATTAGTTGTCAGTTATAATCATCAAAATTTAAAGGAATGAACACTTGAAATATTTAAACACTTGAAGTCGGTGTGTAATGAATGTATACTGTACATTATACTAGTTTCACTTTTTGAATGTAATTACTGAAATAAATCAACTTTTTGATAATATTCTAATTATATGACCAGCACCTGTGTGTGTGTGTGTGTATATATATATATATATATATATATATATACACATATACACACACACACACACACACACACCCTTGCGAAAGTATTCGGCCCCCTTG
>JAFFST010051042.1:10726-37222 GCA_022414735.1 Noturus placidus | reverse complement strand
TTGAGGCCTGAAATGTGGCAAAAGGTCGAACAGTTCAAGGGGGCCGAATACTTTCGCAAGGCACTGCATATATATATATATATATATATAAAAAATAAATTTTATTTAAAAAGTACATTTTGCTAAAGTGTTAATTTCCCCCAGTGTATTGAGACTTCTGGAACACCCTGTATAGCACCATATAAACTTCCGCCCATAGCACCAACTACCAAGAGACACCGTGACATACCTGGAGGTCGGCTACGTTCCTGCCGATCTGATTGACGTTTGGCAGAGAGCCTCCATAGTAAGGGCCCTGTGTCCTAGCCAGTCGCACCTTCTGAGCCTGAATCTAAAAAAGAAAAAAAGAAGAAAAAAAACTTCACCACCAAGAAACAAACACTAAACACTTCCATCTAGCAAATGTTCGCTACAAACTGCCAACATTGGCGACTCCTTCCATAAATGTTAAATGTCTCCTTGCAGACAGCTTCACCATATCAATCTGTTTTCATTGTTAAATAACACGATTCTTATTAAGCTAAGATTATGTGAGGCATCCACATTACAAGTCCCTGAGAATGAGCTGTTACTATAGAAATGCTAAAGTGCACAGAGAGACCTGGTAGAGGAAATGAAATGTTAGAGGAAAAAGAACAGCAAATTCAACAGTGCAGTGGTGTAACCTAATAATTAGCATATTTTTTTGTAACAGACAAACAGTTAAGCCTATTACATGAAAGAATAAGAGGTTGATTATTATGAGACATGCTATGTTGCTGTATTTCATATTAGAAACGGCAGTGAAGGATAAGAAGATGAAGAATGATTCAGATAATACACCAATACAGTGGAATATGGTCATAATCTCTGTTAGTGTTGCCATTTATTCGTGGCGCAAACGGCTGCTGTCATCTCGAGCAAGCTGAAATGGGTGTTAGTGCTGTTCCTCCACCACACTGTTCTAACCCACTCCAAACAGTACAATCAAGCTTTTGTTTCTGTAAACATGGACCAAATGCAATTCACATTCCACGTCTTTTAAAGGCTTAAAATTGGCACATGAATGACAGCGACAATATTGTTTTGTGCTGGAGCCTGCGTGGCACTCCACCAACGTTTATTAATCAAAGGAAACAAGAATAAAAGGCAGAGTGCCATCCATGGGGAAGGCCATACATGATACAAGGTCACGGTCAAGGTCAGCTCACAGACAAATGTGTCTAATCAACTTTGTATATGGCATGACATATAGAATGCAATAAATACATTATTCTGCCATGACCTGGTCAATGAGTTTTTCTGAACAATCATTTACAGACTAAACAATGATCTAAGAGGCTTTTCTGTTTGAGGGCCTTTGAGGCACTGTGTTATTAATTTTGAGCTTAGATTCATAAGCAGTATCTGTGATTTAGCTCAAAAGCTTGAATGAGGAAAAAGACTTGGCCTTAAATCACCACAGTGTCTCGCTGCAGTGCTAAAAACACATCTCCAGGTCTTCCCCTGCTCAGATCCAGCTACAGATGAACTCTATACTGGATCAGACCATTTTATTCACGGCTTCAGCCCACCCAACACCACTATCCACATCCTCTACTGCATAAAACTCCTAATAGTAAGAGTTTAGAGGAGCCAGGATTATAAATATTAGAACATTTGGCTGCATCTGTTACTTTACAAGCAGTTGGACTACAGTGGATTACAAGAAACTGAAACAAAATCAACACAAACATACAAAAATCCACCTTCGATTTATGTGGAAAAAGTCAACATTTCATATCAATCACTTTCTCCTGGCTTTTTTTTTTTTAATAAAAAGGCCTATATTTGCAATACCATAAAGAAAATTAAATGGTAAATATAGCCTCTTATGAAAAAAAGCATTTACAATCTTACTAGCAGCAAACGTTTACTTCATTAAACTTTAGTAAGTGCTTTATCCTGGTCAGAGTGAATGTGGACCCAGAGTCTATCCCAGGAACACTAGGCAAGAGTTGGACGGATTCACTCTGGATGGGATGCCAATCCATTGCAGGGAACCATTCATACACTTATTCACACCTAGGGGCAATTTATTATAGCCAATCCAGCTAACTGCAGATTTCTTTACAGTTGGAGAAACCCCACATGAACACGACTAGAAGATGTGAAGCTCAGGATGATCCAAGCTCAAGAACAAACCCTGGACCCTATGCACGTGTTAAAACAGCAACTCCTCAGATTTGTGATTCACTCAGACCACACGCAGACATGGCATTGTGTAAGATCACATCACGTTAGATTATGCTGTGTGAATCACAAGGAACTGGCCTGGATGCCCATCAGTTGTGTCATTATTTTATTTGCTTTTCAAACAATTTTTTGATTGTAACTGTTTGTGATTGTTCCTTGCTAAGCAGTTTTACGAAGGTTAAACTAACAGTACACTCAATTAGTCTCCCAGAGTTATGATGTAATCGCCTGACCACTATTATTTGAGTCGACCGCAAACAATTTCCAATGGTAAACTGGTAAATTTATGTTGCATAATTACATTCCCATGATCATCCAGCTTTTGTAGATAAATAAACCGAACAAACAGAACACCAAAGCTGTGAGGAAATCCCGACAAAATCAGAAAACTAATACTCCAAGTATACAGTACAGTAGTCTGAACAAAGTCAACTTTCACAATACTGACATTGTTACAATGTTTGTGTTTTTTTTTATACAACTAATGCAAATCTATTGAAACAGGTGTTTCCTAAACTAGAATGAAACTCGTGTCCCTTGAGAAAATTCATGTAATTTATAGAACATTTGATGTGCACATTAGTATGTTCTCAAACAGTGTAAAATTGGCATAAGACACACTATGTAGGCTCTAAACAGCTGTTAAGTCATACACTATCTGGTATAAATACAGTAAATAGGAAGCCAGATTTAACCTGGGGTCACAAAGTGGTAGCAGGGGGGTTGAGGGAAAACTTATTTTACACGATTGTACACAGAGGTTCACAGAGATGCCACTGGCGGATTTTTAGATATCCGTGCACAGCGAATACTGAGAACTGAGTAACTTGGCACTAACAAAAATAAAATAAAATAAAAAAAAAAAAAATCACCCACAAGGCTAAGAACCGCTGCTCTATACTAAAGGGTTCCTGAGCAACAGATTACATAATCAGGAGATTGCAAGTTTGAATCCAGACAATGTTACAGTTATTCAACGCCAGGAGTCCATAAGAGCAGAACTGGCCATGTTCTCGAAGTGGGAGGGCTGGTGTTACTCTCTCCTCTTTCAACCACTGTGGAACTCGCCAATCATAGGCTTCTGTGAGCTCATGTATGCGTAAGAGGACAGATAGCGCTTTAATCCGAGTGTGTTACTCAGCGATTCAAACATCTGCAGAGATTGGTTTTGTATGTCTCGGAGGAAGCATGCGTTGGTCTCCATCCTCCCCAGTTGGAAGCTGCCATGATATTTTTACCACATTACCCACACTATTTTGTTTGGAGTGACAAACAAATTTAATGAATATCTCCATGAAGAGAGCAATTAATTATAGAGGTCTTCTGTGCTCTGAACAACCGATGAGATCAATACTATAGCAGTGTGTAACTACATAGCAGAACAGACTTCTATTACTTAACCCAAATGCCAGTAGTTAAACAACTCTGAGGTCCAAAGAGTACATGGCATTCTCTACCTTGACCGCCTGTTTGAAACCAAACAAACTGTGGTCCACATGCACTACTGGCAAAAAAAAAAAAAAAAAATCAACAGCAAAACATAACCATGTCAACTGAACACAGGGGCCAGGGACAGCCATAGCTGGACCAGCTGGAATTACAAGACAGCTCCATAAAAAATGTGACATGAAACAGTAGGGCAGTGAATATACAAAGTATTCTTTATCTGGTTATTTTCTAAGCATCTATACTGTACAAATGATTTAGTATAAATCTACACGTTGCACAATCCTGACATCTTCGTGGCTTAGGATTTTAAATGAAATTAACAGTGTATAAAAAGTGTGCTTTATAAACAGTTAATGCTTCACTCAGGTGTGAGTAAAACAAGACGTAGTGTTGTTTGCTCAGCATCATTGGCAGAGCAATGCTTGGGCATTTTTACACGAGTTTTACACAGCACTAATGCGCCTCAGACAGCCGGCGTGGATTGAAATGCTTGTTAAAAAGCAGTGTAACTACACTTTCAAAACTGGGCTTATTTTTACTGTGTTTTACTGGCTTGGATCATTAACAGTAAATGATGTGATGTTAGCGGCATCACATTATGTGCGTTTGACGTCATGTGTCATCGACTAGAAGGCAGCTTATACTTACATCTAGTAAAAATCGCTAATGTTCCATTTCAGATGATATTATCCTTTCTAAAATTCATGCACTAGACCAGGGGTACCCGCACTTTTTTGACTTGCAAGCTACTTTTAACATGACCAGTCAAAGAGATCTACCTACAATGAGAACACGAAACATATACATATATTACACATACACAGAGTATAATTCAAATATATATATATATATATATATATATATATACACACACACATACATACACACACACACACACAATATATATGTTCATGTACCTTGCATAACTGCATGAGCCCTTACGGTACACTACAATTCAGTACATTTTTGGTCAGAACCTTACTCTGATGACGTGCACTGAATAGGATCAGCCAGGGTTGCATAGTCCGGACAGTAGCTGCTGGTAGCCAGCCTCAAGGAGGCTTCCAAATGATGATCAGTCATTGTGGAACGGTATTTGGACTTAATAATCTTCATGTGGGAAAAGGCTGAAACAGAAATAAGTAGAGCCAAATAATGCAGTCAATGAGGTTGCACATTTCCTCATGTTTGGGTACTTTTCCCCTGTGAGTAAGTTCCAAAACTGTCCATGAGCCCTGGACTTCATCTGAATGTCAGTCTGTAGTTTCAAAATCTCATCCTCCACTTCAGACGAGTTCAGGTGAAACAGCATTGCAATTTTTGATGCGAGTGAATCAACCTCAACATTGTCCCTAAATGGGTAGCACATGAATGTAGCGACTGGCTCCAGTAAAGCAAAGTCTTGAAAGCGTCTGTCAAACTCTGACTGACAGCCGTCAATCTGCTCAGTGTACTGCAATGTTCAATTGCGCACAAGCCTTCCGCTGCGTCTACAGCTCTGACGCGAGGTTTTGGAAGTTCCCAAAATCATGGCGCTGCAGCTTTCAGGGCAGAAGTTGCATTTTCCGTTTAAAGGCATTAACTGAGCTGATCATATTGACCACGGATTTGTCTTTTCCTTGCAGCTCCAAATTAAGCTCATTTAACATGTTGGTCAGATCGGTTAAAAATGTCAAGTCCAGCAGCCACTGATCATCATTGAGTTGGGAGATTCTGCATGTTTAACAGCAAAAAGAAACTCTTTTATCTCTGGACAGAGCTCTCGCAATCTCTGCAGGAATTTACCCCTACTAATCCATCTCACATCAGTGTGTAGGAGCTCAGAGTGGTCGCAGTCTGCCTTCTCCAGATGTGCACAAAACAGCTGTCTTTGAAGTGATCCAACACGTATAGAACAGGAGGATCTTTGTTGCCACACACATGATCTCTTATGTTTAGCATTTTTGCACATAAGGCTTGTTGGTGTATGATGCAGTGGTAATTAAGGAAGTCAGGGAAAGCATCATCTTCCCTGCATTTGGCAATGAATCCATTTGCGCTGCCAACCATTACGGGCACACCGTCCGTGGTGACTGATATCAATTTGCACACTGGGAGCTGGGTTGTCAATGAAGTCTTTAAAAGACTGAAAACTGTCCTCTCCCCGTGATTTCACTCCCTAGCTTTTAGCGCTGGCGCGTTTGATCACAAACGTGGTGAGAGAAAAGACGAGATCTCAGACTGGCGTCAACGCTAACATTTTTTTTTTTTAATGGCGATCTGTCCGCACTTCCTTTGTGATCAACCACGATCGACGTATTGGGCACCCCTGCAATAGACGGTAAAGTACACCGTGCATAGTTTAAGTGTATAGTATGTCATTTGGGACACAATTTTGGTCTGTACTCTCCGATGCGTGTTTTCGGAAGTGACGTAATGAGTAAACAATGTTGTACTAACTACATACACTCAGCAAAAGACACCAACCCCAAGTCTCTGCTACTTCCTTCCAAGCTGTATTTTTCTACACCATGTCGCTGTATACATTTGCTGAAAATTGTACATGAAAGGATTCTTTGAACAAACAGTGAATGGCAACTAATTGCAGGTAGGCACTACAGTTACAGGACTGGTCAGAGGAATACCACATAATGGGTATTATTATTATTTATATTACTACAGTGTTTCCCATACATGGGTTCTACTTGGGCTGCCTGCCCAGGTCTATTAAGACTTGCGCAAGTAGATAAAATCGGAATTACAATTTTTCTTTTCAAATGAAGGTGCATAATTTTCAGTTCATAATGAACACAAAACAGTGGAACTTCAACAGCCCCCTTCAACTGTTAACACTACACATTTTAACTTACGAGGGAACAGTAGTTGGTCTGGCTGGCTAGCTGTCTAGCAATGGGAGAGCTAGACTCAACACCGAACTGAACACTCAGTGCAAAGTGAAGTAGCTCTAACGTTATCGATAATTTAAGACAACAGCTTACTAACGTTAGGTAACGTTATTGAGAGCATACAACTACCGACTTTTGTGTACGTTTTATTTCTCCCATTCACCGGCTTTCTCGTCTCTAGTCATTCTCTGTCTATCCCGCCCGACCACCGCTGCTCGTGCGTGCTCTCTCTCATCATTTTAAAAATGAGTCGGGAAGCCGACAATTCGGGATGTTCTCCATTCGTCCTAGTAACGTCTTTGTACTCATGGCAGGGTTGTACAGCTCTGATCAGTCTGACTGCAAACTCTGCTGTGACTAATGCTGAGGACGGTCATGGAGCAGACACTTGGTTTATAGTTGTAGCGTCCATTGTCCAACTAAGTATTGATAACATGTTTATCAATAAGCATACCCCCTACAAATAGGCATTGGAAAAGTTTTTTCCCCAAGCCAAGGGAAATTTTTATATTCCAGCAAGCAATGCCAACTGTGTAAATAGGCACATTTCATGTATTCCATAATGTAAATGGTTATTTATTTGGTCAGTTTTATTCTTTAATATATTTTGGAAAATGTATTTTAATATGTAGTTATTTATTTCTTAATAGTTATTTATTTTGAGTAGTTGTTCGTGTGCAATAAACAGTTCATTCATAAACCTTTGTTTTGACTAGTTTATTACTGAACACATACTGTCACATGCTGCGCCGACCACCACAAGTAAATTCTCAACCTGTGGGAAACATTGGATTATTATTGCTGATTAAATTATTAATGTTAGGAGTACATTCATGACTCAATCACTACATGATCCTAAGGCTGAAAATGCTGAAGATGTGAAAACGTGTAAATGTTGAAATCGTTAATCCCATAATTTTTTTTACTACGGTGCTATATACAACAAGCGGATGTCAGAATCTAAACACCAGCACATGGTTTACTGCAACCTCCACTTGAAGACAAGCACAGAGAACTGACTACACATTAATGAAACCACACATGGAAAACAACGATTAATTCACGGTTCATGCAGTTGTGAGAAATCATATACACACATTCATCTATTTACTTTACCAGCTGATTACGCCCTGCATTTGTCTGACATACTATATGGTAATGTTTTTCCAATTGAAACAGGAAGTAAGAGTGGCAAAATGTTGATCTGCTTCATACTCTATGAACAACACACCACTGCTGAATCTACACAAAATCCTGACAGTGCCTTAGCAACTAAACATGAGAAACAGTGAAGAGTTTGGCGAGAGCCTTTTTTTTCATCTCTGGAGGATATATCTCAGTGGCTTCTTAACCAACACCTGAGCTTTTTAAATTGACTTTTACAAGGACAATATCCTAGACGACAAAACTGCATGTTTTCGGTTGTTATGCCATATATATATTTGAGCTCAGGTTAAGCGTCGGTGACACCAATGGTCACTAAGAGCTTCAGCATCACCGAGAGATATCTGACATGTCTGAATGCTAGGCGTAAAGCTAAATATTTATTATTAGAGGTCTGCAAAACTGATTAGTCTGCGCAATAGTTTATCCTGGTTGCGTCCCTTGTGAGAGCAGCTGAGAAGAGTGCGCTGTAATTATACAGTACAAGAGAGGCTTCTAGAGGCGAAATAAAAACGATCACTGACAAATTTTGTTGTGTAATTTGAAGTGTTTTTGATTTATTTGGATATGTCTATTTTTATTTGGAGTGTTACTTTTTGGTTCAGTTTGGATGCATATATTTTATTTACTTTAATATCTATTAATAGCTAATTTATATTAATGTTTATATATTTATTAGAGCTGCACTGATGTATCGGCCGATAAAGGCTGTATTTCCCGCTATCAAGCGATAGTTTAAAAACATCCATTCAATCAAAATGGGGCGGGAAAACATCGATTTCGTGCTGTGAAAAGATGTCTCTTGTGTAGAGTGACGACAAAACTGCAGTGTTTGTGTGTGTGTATATATGTGTGTATATATATATAGAAATATATATATAGAAATATATATAGCACAGAAAAATATATTTCTAGATTAGTATATTTCTATTTCATATGCAGTTAATGTTAATATGAGTTAATATAATTTCAAAAAACTTTACATTATATATTACCAGTTAAATGTTCAGTGATGAAGTAGAAATGCTTTTGTTTGTGGTGAGTGAATGTGAAGATTACAGGAGGTTTTTTTAGAATTCAGTCAATGTTAATATCAATTAATAACATTCAATAAGTTAAGAAATCTTACTTTAATCTTCAGAATTTAGTTCATGTGTTCATGTTAATTAGAGTAATGTGTTTTCTGTTTATGAGACCAGTTATTGTGAAACAACTTGTTGAAATGGAGAGAATAAAGTTTTTATTTGCATTTCCTTCAGAATTGTGGAATTAATTATTATTAATTTAAAAGAAGGTATAAAAGGCAGAACTATCGGTATCGGTCATCAGGATCTGTATCGGCCAATATCACTCTGAATAATCGGTTATTTTTATCGGCTGAGAAATTTAGTATCGGTGCATCTCTAATATTTATTTAATTTTAAAAAGTACAGTACATTTCAATGGTACGGTCAGAACTAATTAATTTTTGTAATAAAGTGCAGCAATATTTTACTCAGTGTGTTATGGTTTTAAAATTAATACTGAATGAAAACATCGGGTGATAAATCGGTTATAGACAGGTACCACACAACTTACGCATGTCTCTATATTGGTCAAATCTACAAGCCGTCGACCTCCAATCAATATTTGTGTCAGTGTAAGGTCAAACCTTTACTCAGCGCTAGGGATGTCATGATAGCAAAAATCTAGTAGTCGGTACTGATACCACCAAAAGTACACGATATTCGATACCAAAGTCGATACCATGTTGTGGTTTAAAAAAAAAAAAAAATTTTACATTAAAATCTCCTGGAGAACATCCGCCTCTGGCTGATACTGGCATAAAAAAAGAGAGAGAGATATTGGGGTATTTTAGTTATCAAACACTGTCTGACAATGACTAATAAGTGCTAAGGTGCACTTATTATGAATTTAAATTAGTTTAAATTCATTGATATGGTGGCAGGCCAAAATGATTTATTAAAACCATTAACATTTGAATAATTATTGGTGACATTAGGCTACATTTTGCTGACAGGACATGGGCTGAACGGCGATGCATGGTGGCCCATTAGGAGGTAGTTTATAACATTGCAATGCTGTCATTACCACCGGTACCGGTGTCAGAAAGACAAGTACAGTCACATTTTAAGAATGTTGGTACTGACTTGGTACCGAAGTATCGGTTCTAATGACATCCCTAATCAGTGCTGTGTTCCAGGTGTTTGAATTAGCATCTGGTATCTCTGGTTAAGGTCTAAAACGTAATGAACATTTACATTTACATTTATTCATTTAGCAGACGCTTTTATCCAAAGCGACTTACAAGTGCACACTCACACACCAATGGTAGCAGAGCTGCATGCAAGGTGCTAGCTTGCCATCGGGGGCAACTTAGGGTTCAGTGTTTTGCCCAAGGACACTTCAGCATGGGATCACCCGGGCCGGGATTCGAACCACCAACCCCACGATTAGTGGATTAGTGGACAACCCGCTCTACCGACTGAGCCACAGCCGCCTAATGAAATGTAAATAAATACAACTGTTAATGTAATAGATTTGTCTTCATTTTATGCTACTTGATATGATATTTCTCTTCGTTATGGAGAAGCCCTGATGGTTTTTGAAAGATGGAATCACACAACCTGTGACATAACCACTAAGTCATTACATTTTTTTTTTCTCCACCAAGTCATGGCTTTAAAAAATTTAATAGTGTGAGAAAGAAACAGCTATAAAAAAAAAACCACCACCTAACCATGTTTGTAGCTAATATAGAGAGCATGGTCTGCCCCTTGGGAGGGGGGGCATACGTTTCAGAGAACATTTAATTGGACGAACACAAAACAAGTACAGGATGAGTCATGGTGATGTTTTGCTGGAAGTGGCCAAAAGATCACATTAAAACGAGAATCTCTCTTAAACTTGTATGAACTTTTCTACATATACTGTCGTGTTGGTGTCCATAAAGTTAAGCAACAGGTCCAGAAATTTCTAAAGTATCCATTTTCATTTCAGGAGCATTGAAATAGTTCAAAATGTGCGCGTGTGGCGAGGGCAGTGAAGCGCTAAATCACAGCGCGCATCATCACACACGGAGCTGCTCGGCTCTCACTGCTGCAGTCGGCTAGCATGTTGATTAGCCAGTCGAGTTACCGCGCCACGTTTACGGTGGAAAAAGTTACAGTCAGCTAACGTTACCTTACAAATTCGCACAGCCGCTAACCCATTGTTTTCAGCGCTAGAGTAAATACATATTCATTTACAACCATCATTCCTCTCAACTCTGTCATGAAGCAACACCGCGAGCGAGCTCCTACTTACTGTTAGCCGACATGCTAACCAAACAGCCAGCTCGCTAACGTTAGCTTCCTGCTTCTGTGCGAGCCCGTCCAATGTTCATAACGCGAAATGACTTCTTGTTTTTACTAATGATTCATTCCAGAGTCATTAAGACGTTATTAGGAACGTTTGTTCAATCTCAGCTGATTCAGGTTTTAACATTCAAGGCAAAAAAAAAAAAGGAAAAGTGTTCAAATGTCTTAATCTATCTACCCCAACTAGCCACATCACAACATAGTTAATCACCAGCTAGCTGTTAGCTGTGTAGTTAGCATAGCATAGTTAATCACCAGCTAGCTGTTAGCTGTGTAGTTAGCATAGCATAGTTAATCACCTGTTAGCTGTGTAGTTAGCATAGCATAGTTAATCACCAGCTAGCTGTGTAGTTAGCATAGCATAGTTAATCACCAGCTAGCTGTTAGCTGTGTAGTTAGCATAGCATAGTTAATCACCTGTTAGCTGTGTAGTTAGCATAGCATAGTTAATCACCAGCTAGCTGTGTAGTTAGCATAGCATAGTTAATCACCAGCTAGCTGTTAGCTGTGTAGTTAGCATAGCTGTGTGTGCTTTCAAGTTTGTTCCGGTAAACACCACCACTACGCTTCTCACACAGAACACCATTCGTGGTGTATGTTAGTAGTTAAGTTATAACACAAATAAGAAACACTAAAAAAAAAAAGATGAGTTCGTATCTTATAGCTCGTTACTTGGCAGGCCTTTGCTACGAGGCTGGCTGGCTGGCTGGCTTCCCCTGCCATTGCTGCTTCTTACCCGGGTGGAGGTGATGTCCATCATGACCTCCTGGAAGGCGGCGGTCTCCTCGGCCTGGCGCTGTGTGTGTAAGGCGATTTTCTCGCTGAACTTTCGAGGGTTGGAGGCTCCGGATCCCGGAGCGCCGCCGGCTCCAGGTCCGCAAGTTCCAGCACCCGCGGCGGACATCTTCTACAAGCCGCTGTGTTCAGCACACATCCAGACCGAGCGCTCAACCTACTGTGGGAAGAGGAGGGCTTTCGCAAGGGAGTGGGGAGTGACGAAGAGCCACCATGGGCGCGATCAACACACGCTTTTACTCAAGGATGCTCAAAATACTGTACTGCACGCACTTCTCCTTACATCATCGTGCGTAAGAAGCGACAGTACAATGCAGGGAGTGTCTCCAAGCTCAGACACACAGTGTGCTTCGGTTATCGGCTTCACTACACACACACACAGGGCTGGCCGATATTACCAGATCATATCAGTATCGTGATAAACCATGTCACAGTACACTTCCTAGGTATCGTGGTAGCTTTTCTTTATTGTTAAAAAAAAAAATCACAAACAAACTTACTGAAAGCAGAGTTTTTTTTTCACATTTTCAGTGTTGAATACTGCTTATTTTACAAATTAATTCAGCATTCATTTAATTAAACAATAAACGTTATTTCTGTAATCATTAAATAAAGTATAAATGTTTTTTCATCTTTCTTTTTTTTTTTTTTGTAATGGCCAAACCTATACAATATACACCGACCAGCCATAACAATAAAATCACTGATAGGTGAAGTCAATAACATTGATTATCTCGTAACAGTGACACCTGTCAAGGGGTGGGATATATTAGGCAGCAAGTGAACAGTTAGTTCTAGAAGTTGATGTGTTGGAAGCAGGGGAAAAATCAGTAAGTGTAAGCATCTGGGCCAAATTGTGCCAGATACCGCAACACACCTTCAATGGTTTTGTTGAGTCAGAGCTGTTTTGGTGGCACAAGGAGGACCTACAGGACATTAGGCAGGTGGTTTTTAATGTTCTAGCTGATCTGTGCCTTTAGGAAGTGTGATATTTGTTATATCACCCACCCTAATTACACATAAGAATGAAAAATTTTCCTCTACTCCAAAAAATAATTTGTATAAGAACTTTTTTAAAAAATAATATTTTCTCAAAAAATGTTTTCTCATTTAGTACAAATACTAATGTTTGGAAAAAAAAAAACATTCATTCATGTACAGTAACTGCACTTCACTCTCAAGGTGGATCCGGAGAATCCTGGGAATACACCCTGGATGGGATGCCAGTCCATTCCAGCACACAATGCACACACACACAGTCCACCAACAGACTGGTGGATTATTGTGTGAGGAAACCTGAACAGACACAGGGAGAACATATGAAACTCTGCACAGACAATATCTTATACTCTGGCTTAAACTGTGACCCTGTAGCTGAGGCAACAATTCTACCTGTGCCATCCCTCTTTGAATAAACAATTTTTAAAACAATTTCACTACCCATTTTCTGTTTCATTGGGGGTCAGACACACAGTATATAACCAAACGGATGTAAAGAGCCTTCCTAATGACTCAGTTCAGGTGTTTCAGCCACAGTTTGGGAAATTTCTGCTCTGCTAGAGCTGCCCCAGGCAAGTGTAACTGTAAGTGCAGGTGTAAGTGTGAAATGGAAGAGACTAGGAGCAACAAAAGCTCAGCTATGAAGCAGTAGACCACACAAACTCATAGAGTTGGGCTGCAGAGTGCTGAAGCACATAGCACATAACGTCTCCTATCTTCTGTGTCATCACTCACTACAGAGTTCCAATCTGCCTCTGAAAGCAACATCAGCACAAGAACTGTGCGTTAGGAGCTTCTTGAAACGAGTTTCCACGGCTCAGCCTAAGATCACTATGAGCAATGCCAAGTGTTGGCTTGAAGTGGTGTATAAAGCACAACACCACTGAACTCTGGAGCAGTGGCAACATGTTCTCTGGAGTGAGGAATCATGCTTCATTATCTGGGAGTCTGATGGGTTTGGTGGATGCCAGGAGAACGCTACCCACCAGAATGCATATTGCTGTGGTGGCCTGGGATTGTTTTTCAGGGATTAAGCTCGGCCCCTTAGATTCAGTGAAGGGTAAAGTTAATGCTACAGCATACAAATACATTTTAGACTGTTGCGTAATTCCAACTTTGTGGCAAAATTTTTTGAAAAGCTCTTTGCTATTCCAGCTTGACTGTGCTTCTGTGTACAAAGCAAGGTCCATAAAGACATTGGTTGAAGAATTGGTGTGGAGGAACTCCCTTTATTTTTTTGAGCAGTATATATATATATATATATATATATATATATATATATATATATATATATAATTAATATCATAAACTACCATTATACATTGTCAAGGCCATAATAAAAAAGATCTGAAACAGTTGAAAATTTGCCAGGATGTGAAGTTAAATTTTCAAACATTTTCAAACAGTGACAATCCTTGGTGTGCTCATTCTTAGTTCAGTTGCATGGCAAACTTTGTGGTCAGTCACAAGTGCTTTTAACTTTGATGTGATGTAAAATGGTTTTTACTGATATGGTGTTAGCTAAAATTAAGCTTGTTTGTTCATGTTTTGTTAATCATGCTAAACTAGACAACTGCTCAGAAAGCTACCTAGCCAAATAAGAAATATAAACCATAAATGCTGTCATTTGCTAGCATTAGCTTGCTAGCTATCTGGCTAGTTAATGTTAGTGAACAACTTTAACTGGATTTTAACTAGCTGACCGTCTGCATAGTTTGTTGGAAAAATGCAAAGGTACAAATGGGTCAGCTCTTCCAAGTCCACAGCATTATAATGAAGATGGTGAGGGATGCCAAATAGAGCCCCATACTCTCCGTTTAGATGAGATTTTCACAAACCAAACCTTAGACTCCATCTGCAAAAGCTGTTGGAAAGGCTGCACAAAATGAACCCTTCTTCAGTAGAAGGCAAGTGTCAGCTCCTGAATTTCAAGTGTTACAAAAATTATAATCAGAATTGCGTGTCATGGTCCGATTAGATCAAGATCATCATCAAAAAATGTTTTGGCTATTGAACAGCATCAGCATGTAGAAGGTTCGTTGTGACTAGTAGTGTGTAAAGTCATAGATCAAAACACAAAGAGTGACA
The DNA here is from genome assembly GCA_022414735.1 of Noturus placidus. NCBI lineage: Eukaryota > Metazoa > Chordata > Actinopteri > Siluriformes > Ictaluridae > Noturus > Noturus placidus. The sequence continues at coordinate 22,269 of JAFFST010051042.1, read as the reverse complement.
TATTAAACAATCACGAGCCATCCAATCAGTAACACAATCTGACACAAACAGGAAACAATACATCCAGGGTTATAACATACTGTAAAATGTTAGTGACTTTTTCATTTTAACATATTTAATTAAAGTGAGATACAGTCATGTGAAAAAGAAAGTACTCCCTGCTTCAATTCTATGCTTTTACTTATCAGGGCCTAAATAACTTTGGTAGGTGGTGATTTTCACCTCTTTAACTAAGTTTAAAAAAAAAAAAAATTTAAAGCTCAAAGACGTCTGTCTGTTCAGAATGGACCCATTGGAACACCTGTATAAGAATATTTAATATTTAATTATGATTGATTGCTGACAATTTATTGTAACATTTTTGTGTAATGGCTAGATATTTAAAAAACATACATGTCTACTGTAGTAATCAGGGTTAGTTTTAATTACTGAGTTTTATTTTTCAGAAGTATAGTATATATTTTCATTGTTATGCTGAGTCTTAATTTTATTTCCCAGTGAGCATAGACAAAAAGAATTCAAATGATCATGTCGTAAAATGTTTAGAAGATGTTAAACATTGGCTGGCAAACAACTTTTTATAAATAAAGAAAGCAAAACTGAAGTCCTGATTTTAGGTTCCCCCATGACCTCCTTACCTGGTTCTCTCTTGTCAAATGTACAATATCATATAAGAGGTCTTGGAGTGATTTTAGATCCATCATTACATTTCAACAAGCAAATTAGTGCTGTTGTTAAGGGTAACTTTTTCCATTTGAGAGCTGTCGTTAAAGTCAAATGTTTTCTTTCTAGAAAAGACCTGGAAATTGTGATTCACTTGTTCATTTCATCGTGGTTTGACTATTGTAATTCATTGTACATTGGTCTCCCTCAAACTGCGTTATCCCTCTTACAACTAGTTCAAAATGTAGCAGCTAGGCTTTTAACAGTATCTAGAAAGAGGGATCACATTACCCTCATATTAGCGTCTCTGCATTTGGCTTCCTGTGAAATTCCGGGTGGATTTTAAAATTCTTCTCTATGTCTATAAAGCACTCTCTGGTCTCGCACCCCAACATGATCTGCTTCATCCTTTCTTCCCCATGAGAGCGCTCAGGTCCTCCAATCAACTTCTTTTGAGAGTTCCTCATGGTCGCTATAAAACCAAAGGTGATCGTGCCTTTTCTGTTTTAGGCCCTAAACTCTGGAACAGTGAGTTCAGCTTGTTCAATAGCCACTTTAAAATTTTCATTGAAAATGCATTTTTATTCTCTAGCTTTTGGATAGGTCTTTTAATAGCTTGAAATATGTATATATTTAATGTTGTATTTAAAGGTATCTATTTATTAATAATTATCATTATTTTCACTATATTTTTTTAAGATAACTCTGATGGCTTATTTAGTTGATTGATTTGTAAAGCACTTTGGGTCAACTTCTGTTGTTTTCAATGTGCTCTAAATAAATGTTGACTTGACTTGAGGTTGAATTATGGCTGTAATAATGGTAGCTCATACCATTAAAATCATTTGTATTTTTACACCGTCATAATAATTATTATTATTTTTGCATATGGTCATTTTTTGACAGTAGACTGATATTGCTTGAATGATATCTTGCTCATGTTGCCTGTGGTATGATGCACTTCCTATTCCCATGACCATAACTGGTGTACTAAATGCTCAGGAGATTCTGTCAGGCCGCACTAAATCCATTATGGCAGGATCTCTGATCTACGTCTTTGTTTGGCTTCTGTTGCATTACTTTGTGATTAACATCAGTTTTCAGGAAAAAAAAAACATAAAAATCGTCTGAAGCTAACACTTTATGTAATTATTACTATTACTATATAAACAACATTATTATTATTCTTATTTAAATACAGTGGTTTTAATAGTGTTGACTTAATTAATACATTCATTATATTTCTAATGAAAAATTGATTTATTGGAAGTGCTTCTTCTTTCTCAACTTCTTATTCTTATTCTTGGGTCCAGGGAAACACTGAAAGAGGAAAAGTAGGCATGCACTGATTACTGTATTATATTATTATATTTCTATTGTATATTATGTGTCACGAAGGGCGATGGTGGGGAAGCAGGCGCGGGCAAGCAAAGCGAAAGTACAGGCATGAGGTGCGAATGGCGTAGTTGAGAAACGGGCACAAGGTCAGGCGATCAGGCAAACAATACAAACGGGGCTAGACAGATGGTGTAGTCGAGTAATAGGCACAAGGTCAGGCGAATAATAAAGATCGGACAAATAATAAAGACAGGGCTAGGCAGAAAGCGTAATCAAAGGGCGGAAAGCGATGTCGAAAGAAACAAGTGAGCAAAAACGATAGAACAGGCTTGGTAATGCTGAGGACCGAGTCAAGAAGATGTATACTTCACACTGAATGAAGGTGATTGCCGTGACTATATACTAGCGGGAAGATTGGGTACGTGATTAGTGACAGGTGTGTGAACTCAGAACTCCGGGGAAGGAGCGTGCAGGCGTGTTGGTGTGGGATCGTGGGAAGTGGAGTTCGAAGCAGAGCGCATGCGTGTAGGGGAAGTAGGTGTGGGATCATGGGAGATGGAGTTCGAGTCCGACTGAGCTGTGACAATTATGATTATAGCCAAACTTTTTATCACAGTTGATGATATTATCACAATATTGTACTCTCATTGCTAGTGTCTAAATAGTCTAAATAATTATTACGGCATTAAAAAATATCGTCATTCCTCATGTGTTCTATTGAGCAGTGAGACACATTCTGTCCCCCAGGGAGACATTGTAAGCTCTTTATTTTGGACACTTGTGATAGAGTGTAACCTATCACCATCTGACAGAGTGTGTAATATTCTGAATGACCAGATAATGTGTTTTAAACAGATACAAATAGAGATAAGAATAGGAGGTGCACTAGAGGTGTTCATGAGGATTGGGATTGCTCAGGATGCAACAGAAAGTCATGTGGGTTGGAGGTTTTTGCTTTCATGCAGTAGCGTGAGAGCGGTCAGATATGAAGCTTGCAGGACAAAGAAAAGCCAAGTATATTAATATGAAAGTGCAGCATGTAATTACGAAAGTGAGTATACTGTATTCCAAATGGGATATGCTTAATTTCTGCCCAAACATCCTGCCTACCTAGGGAGCCTACTGTATATTTAGCTATAACTTATGAAGTCTGTATAAGTAGTGCAGACTACACTTTTGTACCACATATGTAAGTATTGTGGTGTATCGCATAACAGTGTATAATGTCCTTAGCTCGAGATGGGTGGATTTTCGGCACCAGTGGTAACATGAATTTTTATTGCAAATTAGGAGCCACTCCCTTTTTCCGTGCCAACATGTACATGTAAATAGAAATAAAAAGAAATAAAATTAAATAAAATAAAATAGAATAAATATCAACATACAACACGAAATAGGATAGATAAAAATAAATAAAATAAATAATGCCCAGGCGGGGACTATGAAAATTGCACAGTTTTGAGACACTACGTACCTATAGAGAAATCAGTGCATGTGTTTGTTTAGAGTGGTTATGGCTTTTGGGAAGAAACTATTCTTGAGTCTATTCGTCCTTGATCTGATGCATCTGTAGCGTCTCCCTGAGGGCAGCAGATTAAACAGTTCAGAGCCAGGGTGAAAGCTGTCCTTAACAATGTTTTTTAAAGGTGTAAATATCCATGAAAGAGGGGAGAGGGCAGCCAATGATCTTCTGCTCTTATTACTCTTTGAAGCCTATCCCTGTCTGCTATAGTGCAGCTTCCCGTACCACACCGTAATGCAGTAGGTCAGAAGGCTCGACGAGCGATAGAAGGTCAGCAGCAGATTGGAGTCCAAATTGTACTTCCTGAGGACCCTCAGGAAGTGTAGCCGTTTTTGAGCCTTCTTAATAATCCCAGTGATGTTGTCTGTCCAGGAGATGTCAGCGGAGATGATAACACCAAGAAACCAGAAGGTGTGAACCATCTCCACACACTCACCATTGATGAAAAGAGGAGCTAGCTCAGTGTTGTGTTTCGTGAAGTCCACAATGATCTCCTTGGTTTTCTTGGTGTTTAGAGCCAGATTGTTCTCTGAACACCAGGCTGCTAAGTTCAGGACCTCCATGCGAGTGGAGGAGAGGTGGGGTCCAAGTCTCACTGTCTGAGGTCGGTTGGTGAGGAAGTCCTTTATCCAGGCACATGTGAAGGGGGGAGGAGGCCAAGAGCGACCAATTTGGTGATGAGGATTTCTGGGATGATTGTATTAAAAGCGGAACTGTAATCCACAAAGAGCATCCGGACGTAGCTCTGCTGCTGTTCTAGATGTACTCATGTACTCATCTGCAGAGAGACAGACAGACAGACAAAGAGAGAGAGAGAGAGAGAGAGAGAGAGAGAGAGAGATAGACAGACAGACAGACAGACAGAGAGAGATTAAGACATATGTAAGAGTGAGAGATGCTGCTTTGGGGTTTGTTTGGTTTCCTATGCACAGAAGTAAATGTTTTCTATAGGGGTGAAGTTAACAGTTCCTGCCATCCAGTCATGTAACATAGACAGGGCTCAAGCTCCAAGCAGGTAGGAATCTATTGTATACACTGCTGTATTTAAGGAAACCCAAGTTGTAAGGAAGTTGCAGAGCAGAAGTGTATTTGTGTGTGTGTGTGTGTGTGTGTGTGTGTGTGTGTGTGTGTGTGTGTATATATAAGTCTGACTCATAAAGCATCCTGATCTGTTCATCCACATCAGCTGACTCCAACATGTAGATGGTTAGTGGCGTCCGACTTGGTGCAGGCATAGCAATCTGGGAACATAGGAGATTATTATCTATTCATTTTCTGTACTGCTTATTCTACACAGGGTCGCGGGATGCCTGGAGCCTATCCCAGGGGACTTGTGGCACGAGGCGTGGGACACTTTTCGACGGGGTGCCAAGCCATCCCAAGCCACAATCGCACACACACTCACACACCCATTCACACATTTGGAAATGCCAATCAGCCTACACTGCATGTCTTTGGAGTGAGGCAGAAAATCAGAGTACCCAGAGGAAACCCCCAAGGCATGAGGAGAACATGCAAATGCAGCACACACAGGGTGAAGGTGGGACTCGCACCCCAACCCTCTTCTTCTTTTTCTTCTTCTTCTTCTTCTTCTTCTTCTTCTTCTTCTTCTTCTTCTTCATGTTATTATATAAAATTTTTATTAAATAAACAATAACATTGACATCATTGTACTGGAATGGTGTGATGAATTTTTGTTGTGACAATAATAATAATAATAATAATAATAGTAATAATAATGTTGACCCAATAGCACAGTTTCACTACATCACTGAGCTGATACTCCATGGTTATATAATATTTTGTAGTATTAAGCAAGCAGAATGTTGTGTTATTGGTGTGTGTGTGTGTGTGTGTGTGTGTGTGTGTGTGTGTGTGCGCATGTGTGCGTGTGTGTATGGGCTTCACTGGTACCTGTGTATCCTGAGATTGCTGTGTGTCCTGTGCGTCCTTGGTCAGCTGCTCATCTATCATAGGTGCTGGAGTTGCTGCAGCTGGTACTGCTTTTATACTCGCAGTCGGTATTGGTTTCCTACATGCAGCAGGTACTGCTTTTATAATTACAGCCAATATTGTAGGTGGTACAGTTTTAGCTGTAGTGGGAACTGCAGTCGAAACTACAGCTGGAACAGTGTCCGTGACTGTAGTTTGGTTGATTTTAACCATATCTACCACCTGAGTGGACTGCAGATGTGTCTCTGCAGGCGCAATCATTTCTGGCATGTTCCTACATACAGAAAATGAAATGAGATGCTGTAATCCAAAGAGTGTCAATCTAACACAGTCACAGGCTGCATCCTTAACCACATCCAATTGTGCTAAGTAGTAGCTCACAATCGTACATTTGTGGTGAAAGCTATTCTAAATAATATAGCACCATAGCACAGAAGCAGGATGCTAATTTTTAACACAGCCACATGAAATGGTCAGGTACAGTGGGGGAAAAAAGTATTTGATCCCCTGCTGATTTTGTACATTTGCCCACTAACAAAGAAATGATCAGTCTATAATTTAATGGTAGGTTTATTTGAACAGTGAGAGACAGAATAACAACAAATAAATCCAGAAAAATGCATGTCAAAAATGTTATAAATTGATTTGCATTTTAATGAGGGAAATAAGTATTTGACCCCCTCTCAATCAGAAAGATTTCTGGCCTCCAGGTGTCTTTTATACAGGTAACGAGCTGAGATTAGGAGCACACTCCTAAAGGGAGTGCTCCTAATCTTAGTTTGTTACCTGTATAAAAGACATCTGTGACAAAAGCAATCAATCAATCAGATTCCAAACTCTCCACCATGGCCAAGACCAAAGAGCTCTCCAAGGAGGTCAGGGACAAGATTGTAGACCTACACAAGTCTGGAATGGGCTACAAGACCATTGCCAAGCAGCTTGGTGAGAAGGTGACAACAGTTGGTGCGATTATTTGCAAATGGAAGAAACACAAAAGAACTGTCAATCTCTCTGAACATCTGAATGATTCAGAGGACAACTGGGTGAAAGTGTTGTGGTCAGATAAGACCAAAGCACAGTCTTGTATTTTGACCTCCCTCCCTGCTCTGGTGTTCTCCTCCCTTCCAATAGCCCTTTCACAATACACAGATAATCTATAGTATATACCTCCCTGAAAATTTTCTACCAGTTTCACCGTCATTTTAAATCTATCTCGGCCACAATCGGGGCGCCTATATGTAATAACCCCCTCTTCCCCCCTCCTTTATAGACTCCACATTCTCTCTTTGGGAACAGAAGGGTCTGAAATGCTTTGAGAATCTTTTCATCAACGATGTGTTTGCGAATTTTTCTGAATTATCCTCGTCATACAGCCTGCCCTCGTCTCACCTTTTCCGTTTCTTTCAAATTAGGCACTGTGTCTCCTCCCTATTCACTGGGTTTCCCTCCTTACCTATAAAGTCTGCATGGGAAGAGGTGTTCAAGCTGAACCCTCGTAAAAGGGGCATTATTTCACAGATATATGCAACGATTTGGTCTCAAAACGATTCTTACAATATTAAAACCATTAGTGCCTGGGAAGAGGAATTGGGTCTGGAGTTTGAGCATGATTACTGGGGCAGAGTGTTAGATAATATACGGACCACCACCTCTTGTGCTAGACTTGGTTTCATACAATTTAAAGTGGTCCATAGAGCTCACCTCTCTAGGAGTAAACTATCTAAAATATATCCCAATGTTTCTGACATGTGTGAAAAATGTAAACTTTCACCGTGTAACCTGAATCATATGTTTGCACTCTGTCCCAAATTACTTTTGGAACTCCTTTTTTAGGACTATGTCTGACATTCTTAGAATCAATTTGGAGGTCTGTCCTCTAATTGCCATTTTTGGTGTTTCATCTCAGTGTCAGCCTCTGAATCTTAGACAAGCGAGTGTTGTGGCCTTTGCATCGTTGCTTGCTCGGCGCAGAATATTGTTGTCTTGGACCTCTCCACAACCCCCCTCTAGATCAGCCAGGGCATTGAAAATGAAAAGTAATTACTAAGTCATTACCAAGTACGGTATGCAGAGGGGTCAAATACATATTTCCTTCATTAAAATGCAAATCAATTTATAAACATTTTTACATGCGTTTTCTGGATTTTTTTGTTGTTACTCTGTCTCTCACTGTTTAAATAAACCTACCATTAAAATTATGATAGACTGATCATTTCTTTGTTAGTGGGCAAACGTACAAAATCAGCAGGGAATCAAATACTTTTTTCCTCACTGTACATAAAGTGCACATGCAAACATCACAAGACAGTACAGTAACTACTAAAGCAGGTCAATGGGCACAGTTGGTGACAGTGTAGCGCTGACTAGTACACAGTTCCAGTGTCCGATATAACAGGTAGTGCAAAAACAATAACAATTTAATAAATATAAATAAACAAACACATAAATGCTGTGAATATAAAGGTAACATACCATCCATCCATCCATCCATCCATCCATCTTCAACCGCTTACTCCTTTTCAGGGTCACGAGGAACCTGGAGCCTATGCCAGTATTCAGCAAAAAAAAAATACATTTAAAAATAGCTGTTTGGGGGCGCTGTCGAGCGGGACATGGAGTAGGTTGGTTTGGTTTGAGCTCCCATCGAACTTCTGTTTTTTTTTTTTAAGTTAATACGCGTTTTTCAGAGTTTAATACCAACAAACCCGGTTTTATTTGTGGAAAAATGGCGGCTAACTTGCGGAAATATAAATTTACCAAGTCAGCCAAGTCTAGGCCAAGCAACGCTTCAGCCGCGAGTTCCGCTGCCTCCCCGGGCTCGAAGCCCCTGCCTCGGCCGAACAGTCAGGAGTTGGACGCTGAATCCTTGAAGGCGGATATCCTGCTTTCGCTAAGGGCTGAAATTGCTTCGGTGATAAAAATGAAGTTGAGGAGCGCACTTGTGGAAAGTTTCGACTTTCTTAAAAGTGAGTTCCAAGCGATGAAAGCGGAGATTCAAAACAATATGGCCGCCATGCGCTCCGAAATCAACCAAGTGAAAACCACTTTCATAGAGGTGGAAAGTGGGCTAACGACATGTTCGGACAAAGTGGCATCTCTACAGAATAGAGCTCGGTGAAGAACCTAGCAGCAGAGATGGAAGGACTCAGACAGAAATGTAAGGATATGGAGGGCAGACTGAGGAGATGCAATATAAGAATTCTGGGGGTGGTGGAAATGAATGGATTCACCTCCACAAAATCGGTCTCGGAGCTACTGAGAGAAACATTACAGCTGGATAGAGATGTGCAAGTGTACTGTTCTCATGGAAGCCTAGGTCCTGTGAGGAAAGATGGGAAACCGCACGTCATCATAGCCAAATTCCACTACTATCAGGACTGTGTTGAGATACTGAGTCGAGCACGCGCTCGAGCTCCGCTCCGGCATAACGGTGGGGTTAATGGGAGGGTGTGCCAGACTTTGTCATTTATTGTGTTTAATTTGCCAGACATCTGTGTTGTGGCTCATCTGCTGTCGTTCTAAGATTCCTGTAGGGATCAGCTTTCTAACCTTTTTTTCTTTCTCTCTTTCATTATGACTGACTTCAGTATTCCCAGACGTTCGGATTTTGGTATGGTTAATTTCGTGAGCTGGAATGTTAAAGCGCTTAATCACCCTTTGAAGCAAAAGAAGGTATTTACACATCTGAAATGGCTTACTGTAAATATTGCATTTCTACAGGAGACGCATCTACGGTCATCAGACCATTCTAGATTGGGAGGGAAGTGATAGGGACAGATTTTTCATTAAAATTTTCATTCGAAGGCTAGGGGGCAGCTATATTAATCGATCGAAATACACCATTTACGATGACAAGTGTGGATGCTGACGCTGCTGGGCGCTATGTTATTGTCGTTAGGAAACTTTATACTTTCCCGGTAATTTTGGCCAGTGTTTATGCACCAAACTGGGATGATTCGATGTTCTTCACAAAAGATTTTTCCCGCCTACCAAATATGGCATTGCATTACCTTATCCTCGACGGGATATGAATTGTACTCTCACCCCTGTGCTGGATCATAGGTCACCTAGATCCTCATCCCTATCTGGGGCGGTACGTTCTATTCAGCTCTTCCTGGAATCGTACGGAGTTGTGGACGTCTGGCGTTTTCGCAACCCTGCTTCTAGGAGCTACTCTTTTTTCTCCTTGGTTCATAACACATATTCCCCGTATAGACTATTTCTTTTTGGACAAAATAATGCTTCCTCTCATAGCTAGATGTGACTATGGGCCTATAGTTATTTCAGACCACTGTCCCTTGACTATGGGAATGCGCATCCCGTATATACAATCCAACTATCGACCTTGGAGACTTAATCCTCTGCCCCTGTCAGATGATGTATTTACTAGTTTTATTGCATCTGAAATTTCGCTTTTTTTATACTAATCAGACACCTGGAATGTCATCCCTGACTATTTGGGAGTCGGTGAAGGCGTATTTACGAGGTCAGGTCATCTCATACTGTGCTAATCAGAAGAGAGTGAATATGGCTTGACTGGGGGAACTGGCGGAAGAGATTCTTAAGATGGACATGGCCAATTGCCCTCTGCAGATTTTGTGAAGAGGCGTTTGTCACTGCAGACAGAGTTTGAACTTTTATCGACGAAACAGGCTGAGTATCTTATCTCCAAATCACGATGTGGGTTTTATGAGCATGGGGAGAAGGCTGGACGGGTTCTTACCCACCAGCTAAGAATGAGGACTGCTAATCTGTCCATCTGTGAAGTATATGATGTGCAGGGCTTGAAAAATACAGATAATCATAAGATTAATTCCAGCTTTCAAGCTTTTTATATGTCCCTATACAGCTCCAACCCATCTGTAGACCCTTCTGCATTGGAAGACTTTAAGACCCTGCATGTTCCGTCCATAGATCCAGGGGATGCCCATGGTTGGAGGAGGACCTCTCGGTTGGGGAGATAGCATCGGCAATTGGTTCCATGCAAAACGGCAAGTCCCCAGGACTGGATGGCTATCCAGCCGATTTCTATAAAAAGTTTTCAAGCCAACTCTCCCTTTTGTTACTGTCAGTTTTTAGGGAGTCGCTCTCCTTGAGAGCCCTGCCATCTACTATGTGTGAAGCAGTTATCTCCTTACTCCTTAAGAAGGATAAGAGCCCTCTTGAGTCTAGCTGTTACTGTCCAATTTCTTTATTAAATAACGATGTTCAAATCCTAGCTAAAACTTTGGCACGTCGCTTGCAGGGAGTTCTTCCATCCATTATATCACCGGACCAAGCAGATTTTATTAAGAATAGATACTCTTTTTTCAATATCAGACACCTCTTCAATATCCTCTATAGCCCCTCTCCACCTGGTACCCCGGAAGTGGTGCTTTCACTCGACGCACAAAAGGCATTTGACCGGGTGTAGTGGGGCTATCTTTTCAGCGTGCTGGAGAAATTTAGATTCAGTCCTAAGTTTGTATCATGGACCAAACATTTATATACGTCTCCTAGGACGGCTGTTTGTACTAATAATAATTTGTCCACCTACTTTGAGCTCCAGCGGGGTACAAGACAGGGCTGTCCTTTATCGCCACTGCTATTTGCTGTGGCGATGGAGCCATTGGCTGTAGCGCTAAGACAGAATACTGGCATTAGGGGTATCCGGCATGCGAGGATAGAGCATAAAGTTTCTTTGTATGTGGATGACATGCTTTTGTTCATCTCACAGCCCTTTGAGAGTCTCCCTAAACTAATGACCCTACTCGAGGCTTTCGGTAGAATATCGGACTATAAGGTCAATATTCAAAAAAGTGAGCTGATGCCATATTGGGGAGGGGGCCCCACAGGTATCCCTGGACTCATTTCCTTTCAAAATTTGTCTAATGAAATTCAAGTATCTCAGGGTGTGGTTTATTCATAGTTATAAAGAAGCTAAAAAGAAGCTAAAAGCTAAAAAGAAGCTAAAAATCTATATCAGTCCCTATTGTCCAATCTGAGACAAGATATGGAGCCGTGGGACTCCCTGCCTCTCTCCCTGGGGGGCAGAATCAATACTATAAAGATGAATGTGCTGCCTAAA
>JAFFST010051041.1:20754-31045 GCA_022414735.1 Noturus placidus | reverse complement strand
GTGTCCCACCTGTTGTTGATTCTTCACAAAAAATTACAGTTTTATATCTTTATGTTTGAAGCCTGAAATGTGACAAAAGGTCGAACAGTTCAAGGGGGCCGAATACTTTCGCAAGGCACTGTATCAGCCTGAAGCTGAGGTTGTAATGAAAATATCATGTGAAAGATTATACCACCACTGATGAGGAGCGGCAAACCACAATATTGTCACGGTTTCCCCTCAAAGTCAGATTTACATTTATTCATTTATCAGACACTTTTATCCAAAGCGACTTACAAATGAGAGCACACTCACACACCAATGGTAGCAGAGCTGCATGCAAGGTGCTAGCTTGCCATCGGGGGCAACTTAGGGTTCAGTGTCTTGCCCAAGGACACTTCGGCATGGGATCACCCGGGCCGGGATTCAAACCACCAACCCTACGATTAGTGGATTAGTGGACAACCCGCTCTACCGTCTGAGCCACAGCCGCCAGATCGGTGTGCCCTGTTTTTCTGATATGAACCCAGCCCTTTTTTAATCGACAGTTTCCACTATAATATAGGAAAATAATATCGGAAACTGTTAACTAAAGTGAAAGTAGACTCATTTTCCACTGTGGAAGAAGTTTAAACTGAAAACCAAGGTACTATATTATGGCTGACCCTGCGCTCTGACCTCGGCTTCCCAACGAGCTGGGATACACAGTGGGGAAAAAAAGATATTCACAGTGCTGTAATGTATATGTGACAAATACAGGCTTCTTATCGGTATTAAAGTCAACTAAACAACCATTGAACGTCACATATTAATGATAAATATTGATGTACAAGTGAAGGTTTTTCCACAATAAACAAAATGCATAATTCAGCAGCTGTGAAACACAAGTATGGGTATGAAAAACGTAACAACGTCTGCGACACAAGAGCAAAATAAATCACGGTTTCAATCAAAATGCCAACTGAGGGCTATTAGTCTAGCAGACCGATTGCTCGTGCGATGTAGTCCCTCAAGCTTCCGTTAACATCAAGGACATCTTTAAATAAAAGCCATTAGTTCAGTCTCCAATGTGTCAAAACTGTAAAAAGAAATATGGTATCTTGCTTGAGGGATATAATCTGAACAGGTTTGTATTACTGCTGTAATTGTGTGTGTGTGTGTGTGTGTGTGTGTGTGTGTGTGTGTGTGTGTGTGTGTGTGTAGGTACTCCCAGCCTCTGCACGAGGAGATTGCCCTACACAAACATCTGAAACATAAAAACATTGTGCAGTATTTGGGCTCCATCAGTGAAGGCGGCTTCATCAAGATTTTTATGGAGCAGGTACCAGGAGGTGAGAAAGAAGCATGCAAATGGAGACTCAATGGTTTTATTAAAATAAATAAACAAAAAATAAATAAAATGTAGAAACGGCTGTTATAAAGTTTAAAAATATAAGCTGACATACTTCATGTGTGGGTATTAGTATATAATGTATGTGTGAGCAGTAGAATTGTGGTTTCGATAGAAATTAATTTCGATTTTTACTCCAAATGAAGAGTTACTGGTGTGCTTTTATTGGTTTGTGTTAGTTTGTATTTGTAATCGATACTAGATTTTATTTTTTGGATGCCTGCTGTGCATTCAAGCTGGTGGGATTTTCTGCCCGATTTTGGCAACACACCATATCAGTAGAACCCAGACATGTTTTTGTTCGCGCGCGAGAGTTAAAAATAAAACCGTTTTCTATGCGAGAGAATTCGATAATTATATTCCACGCAATATTAATATAATATAATATTACACACCACACTCGCTATTTTTCTGCCAGCCATGATTTTCTACCCTAACCTAGAAGTGATGCAAAGGAATATATTTTTTTTCTTCAGTTTTGCAGGAAATATTTTTAGCTTTTAATTTTAGTATGTTTAGTTTCACTTTCCAAAAATGCTTTGTTGTTGTTGTTGTTGTTGTAGTTTTCGTTTCTGCTAACTATAACTTTGGTGTGTATTGTTGTTTCCAGGCAGTCTCTCAGCACTGCTGCGATCCAAATGGGGTCCACTGAAGAACAACGAGCCAACCATCGGCTTCTACACCAAACAGATTCTGGAGGGACTCAAATACTTGCATGATAACCAGATCGCCCACAGAGACATCAAGGTACCAGCAACCTTCATGTAAAAAAAAAAAAAAACAACAACAAAATACCCCAATATACATAATTTTTACCTTCATCAATGGAAATGATTACGTAAATATAAATGATGCTATTATCTTAATTATAATAACATAATCCCTGTAGTATGAATGTTAAATCATTTAAATTTTCTATATCGGCAGCTGTGACTAGTTCCAGCTACAAGGCAAATCACAGGTTTATATTAAGGTTCTCATGCAAATATGTTATTGTTTCTATACTAACTTCCAGTGGTGCTTCAAAGTTTGTGAACCATTTAGAATGTTCAATATTTCTGCATAAATACGATCTAAAACATCATCAGATTTTTTTTTTGTCACAAATGAGACAAAACACATTTAATTGGTCTTTTATTTATTGAGGAAAATGGTCCAATTATTACATATCAGTCAGAGGCAAAAGTACATGAATATTTGCTTTCAGTATCTGGTGTGACACCATTGTATAGCAATAATGAAAATTTTCCAGTAGTTGTTGATCGTTGCATATCGGCTTGGAGGACCATGTAAATAAATAACAGAGTATAATATTTTTTTTGTCTTGAAACTAATTACGGTTCTCTTTTCAACAATGTTTCTCTATATACAGCAAAGAGCGAAACATTTAAAAATCCCTTACGTCATAACCATAATTTTTTGTTGTTGTATGCCTTGATGATAAGCCTTTCTTTGTTCTATTGTGATAGGGGACTTTTCTAGAATGCGTGGGCTGAGACATCATGACATCATACACGCCTCATTTCTTTACTTAAGACTGTATGAAGGGTCATGCCAGTAAATGTTAATCTGTTTTCGCTCTGGCCCTGTCTTTATGGACTTCTGCTGCCATGTGGTCAGTAGAAAATCCCTCTGGGTGCACAAATACAGTGTTCTTGTGGTTTTCCTTGGACCAGGGCCAGAGTTTCTGAAGAATGGTGCTGATAAGAACATGTCTCAGTAATGCTATCTTTTATCAGGGTGACTGAGAAGATCTTTGTTCGAGATCTCATCAGTTTTGCCATGTTTAAAACTCATGCTCCTTTGACTGCATCACTATTCATTTTAATTTCATACGTAGCTACATGAATGTCCAATGTATTAAAAAACAGCTGTAATTTAGCCACATGAAATCTACAGTCCCCTCTGAAAGTATTGGAACTGCAAGGCCAATCCGATTGTTTTCACTATACATTGACGACTGAGTATTACAGCTTTAATTTTCTCATATTTAAATCTAGATGTGTTAAACTACTTAGAAGATGGCACCTTTGATGATAGACTACCCAATTTTGGGGTGAGCAAAAGTATAGGAACAGATAGTGTTAAAATAAATGAAAGTAAATAATGCTTCATATTTATTTGCATATGCCTTGCTTGCAATTACTGCATCAAGCTTGTGACTCACTGACATCACCAAATTGTTGGTTTCTTCTTTTGTGTTCCATGATCAACTGGGTTAAGGTCTGGTGATTGACTTGGTCAGTCTAAAACATTCCACTTTTTCCCCCTGGTAAAGTCTTTTGTCTTGCTGCATGGTGAAGTTCCTTCCAATCAGATTGGAGGCACTTCTCTGTAAATCGGCAGACAGAATGTTCCTGTAACCTTCCAAATTCATTTTGCTGCTACCATCATGAGTTACATCATCATTAAAGATTAGTGAGCCTGTTCCAGAAGCAGCCATGCAAGCACAGGACACTACACTACCACCACCATGTTTCACAGATGAGCTTGTATGTTTCCGATCATGCGCAGATCCTTTTGTTCTCCACACTTTGAGGAAACAAAAGCTGAAATTCTGATCTATTCATCTCATATTCATCTTTTGATCTCAAACCCAAATGTCCAATATTGGAAATGCTGTTCCAATATTTTCAGAGGGGGCTGTATTTTTTGGGATCCTCCTGTTAGCAGGTGCATGTGCCCAAATGGGAGTTCTATCACTTTAGTTTGAAAGGACCTAAACTAATCAGAACACACATCTTTACTGTTTAAAATGTATAAATGACTCCATTTTAGCCTCATGCACATTCATTACGATGACTCATCTCATATACATATTTCCACCCTACACAGGGAGACAACGTTCTGATAAACACCTACAGTGGAGTTCTGAAGATCTCTGATTTTGGCACGTCAAAGCGCCTGGCTGGCATAAACCCCTGCACCGAGACCTTCACTGGTATCCAACATGTTTTCTATAATAAACTATACATTCTCTAATACCTTCAGTAGTTTATTCAGCTGGTTGTTTCATCCTGAGCACCTGCAAATGATTGCTTCAAACAATTGCAAGCACTTTCAAATGATTGTAGGTGATAACAGGAACTTTTGGGGTCGTTCCACAACATTTTACTCGAACTGTAATTGTAAACAGTAGAGCAAGTCATTCTTTATTAAATGAAAAACTGTAATCATTGGTAACCAATTGCTGTGGTATAAGAGGAATTATACACATCAGTATGTTGTGTTGTATGATTAATTTAAAATTTTGGGATTTTAACAAACATTGATTATTTTCCTATAATATTGATTATTATATAATAACACGACTTCAAGTGGTTTGTTCCTTTCTTAATATAATTATGAAACAATTGTTAGTCTGTTTGTTGAGAGTTTATATATGGAACGACATAACCAGGATATTCAGTTCATCTACAAACAGTAGTGGGCTTCAGTGCATACTGTACTGCACCCTACTGTCTATACAGTTAAGTGCAAATGTTTCTATACCCCTAGGGTAAAATAGAGAAAACAAACAAACAATTGGTTTAGTGTTAGATTTCACAGATGCTCCTTTAGTAAGTAAGGAAGTAACACAACAGGTCAAGTATATTCACAATAAAAAAAAAAATAAAAAAATAAAAATGTTCTTTTGAATGTGATATAAATGTTCGTTTATATAACTTTTTATTATCATACTTTCAATCCCTTCTCTTGAATTCATCTTCATCATAGTCTAGCTCACTTCCTGTAAAGTCCTGACTTGTGCATTGTTTGGCCTGGGAAACTAATCCTACATACAAAAAGAGTACATTTAGTTCTTTTTAAATAAACGTTTGTGCCGATTCTTCATGCCTTTGGTACTTTTTAGCCCTTGAGTCAGTCACAATCTGGACCGAGCTGCTCTTTAGAGAACATTTGGCCCCCTGAGGTTTTTTGGAGAGAATTGAAGGCGGTGTGTTTGTCCCATTCCTGTATCTGCAGATCCCAGAGACCTTCTCCACTTTCACACACATTAATGCAATGTGATCTCTTTCTTTAGTGACATTAATAAGTTTGTCACACATTAGAACGGAGGTTTGTTGGAACTTTCTGGTGTTTTCCCTGCAGGTTTTATTAATGCAGCTTTTTGTTCAGTCTAGTTAAGAGTAACATTAATACAGAATTATCAGACAAAAACGACTGATCTGATAGGAAAAAAGTTTCCCAAACATTTCCCAAGCAAATGAATTTAATGCTTTCATTTTTATTTAAAAGAAATGCTTATACTTAAAAAAGATATGCTTATCCTTAATGCGTTAAAAGATATTCTTATACTTTTAAAATATAGATGATCATAAGATACTGAGTATTTTCTTTCCACTTTCTCTAAAATCACAAAATAAGATCTTGTTTCATAGGACCTCTATTGCTAAGTGATGAACAGAACGTGACTGTGTTGTTCATGGTGTGTTTTTATTTGCAGGAACATTACAGTACATGGCTCCTGAGATCATAGACAAAGGCCCTCGTGGTTACGGGAAACCAGCGGATATCTGGTCACTGGGATGTACCATTATAGAAATGGCCACAGGGAAACCACCTTTTTATGAGCTGGGAGAACCACAGGCAGCCATGTTTAAGGTCAGAGAACTTCCGATAATTAATTTCACAAGCTTTTGCAGAGACCACGCCTGTGTCCCAAATGCAAGGATTCATGGCTAGTTGGTTTTTAAGTCATTATAAGTTTAGTTGAGGAAGCCCTTAGAATATATTATAGTCTGTTTTTTCATTAAAGTGGTTTAATGTTGTTCTTGTTTTTTCCCATTAAAGTACTAATTCTGTGTAGTTCTTGGCGAAAAAAAAAAAAATGCCACCATGCTCCATTCCTTGTAAACACGCAGCCGGTTTATGTCCATAGTGACCAACATTATCAACACATTAAATATGAACAAAGACAGTCATGAAATTAGCATCAAATAATTACAGTAATGTGTGACTAAAATGGTTCAATAAAATGAGAGACTCATTAAAGTAAATGAGAACAAATTGCACATATATGAGAGAGAAAATACACAGGCATATGTGCAGTCAAGTGCAAATGTTTGCATAGCCACTGGACAAAATGAGTGTTAAGCTATTAAGTACTGGGGGAAAAAAAGTCGTAAATATATCTGTTTAAAACAGGCGGTCAGAGGAGAATGGCCAGACTCTTTCGAGCTGGCAGGAAGGCTACGGTAGCTAAAATAAACACTTTTTACAGCCATGGTGAGCTAGAAAGCATCTCAAAATCATCTAACCTTCAGGTAGGTGGACTCATCTGAAAAGTGTAAGATTTGAAAAATGTCACCTGATCTTTTCCCAGTCTTCAGCTATTCAGTTTCTGTGAGACTGTGTGCACTGTAGCGTCAGATTCCTGTTCGTGGCTGACAGGAGTGGAACCCAATACGTTGTTGTAGCCCATCCTCAATATGCAAGGCTGTATCTGAGTTACTGTAGCCATGGTCATATCACCAAGATCACATTTCCCCAAATTCTGCTCTTTTATATGAACATTAACTGAAGCTCTTGACCTGTATCTGCGTGATTTTATGCATTGTGCTGCTGCCACATGATTGGCCAATTGGATAATTGTATGAATGAGCAGGTGTGTAGGTGTTGCTAATAAGTCACTCAGAGAGGATATATCCATGTCCATGTATGGTCAACTAGACCGAATCTATTTTATATAACAGAGATACCAAACACTAGCATTTTATTGAAGTCATCTAACAAATAACAGTAGTAATTAAAAATTGGGATGAACTAGTACACATCAGCACATGGAAACGCAACCTGTGTGTTTTCTACTGTTTAGCTATAAAATGGTCTCTTTCATTTCGGCTGTTCAAGTCACTGAATTTTCTACTTTTGATGTAGTAATCAGTATGAAAAGGAACAAAAAAACACTAAACAACGCCTCAATTGTAAATTTGTCTTGTAAATCAGCAGATTTAAATGTATGAAAGTAAGATAACTTTGTTTGACCTTCTTTGAAGCTCGCCGTCACTGATATAACAGAAACGGAGTTCTAAGAACATGGAAAAGGTTTCGAGATGCTAATCAAACTTTCCAGGCATG
Organism: Noturus placidus; assembly: GCA_022414735.1. Classification (NCBI taxonomy): domain Eukaryota; kingdom Metazoa; phylum Chordata; class Actinopteri; order Siluriformes; family Ictaluridae; genus Noturus; species Noturus placidus. Next base: position 23,595 of record JAFFST010051041.1, on the reverse strand, counting down.
TTTTTACAGACAGTGAACCTGAGAATGTAAATAAATATTTTCAGGGTATGAACTCATGAACACGGACGGCTCATCCTCTAGTTAAAGCCCAGTATAGGATTGTTATTGATTCTGGCCTATTTCTTAGACTGAGCTCTACAGTCCTCAGCCATGTAGGGAATGGCAGTGTTCCTGAAAGGGGGATTGCCCCTAATCCCATGCTGGCAATGAGAGAATTGACTGTAGAGACTGCCAGCACTGATGTGTGCTAAAGTTTTCACTGATTAATACAAGGTGACATTAAGGCCTTCATAAGACAGGGGTTTTATTAAGCCATGAGGTGCTTCATTGTTTATTAATTAGATAGATTCACTTTTGTGTTCTTATTCTTGCTAAGTGCACTTCTACGTGTGTGTGTGTGTGTGTGTGTGTGTGTGTGTGTGTAGGTGGGAATGTTTAAGATCCATCCAGAAATTCCAGACACCATGTCGTCTGAGGCCAAAGCATTCATTCTGCGCTGTTTCGAGCCAGACCCAGACATGCGCGCTGCAGCCAACGAGCTGCTCATGCACGAGTTCCTCACCGTTACGTCTCGCAAGAAAAAAGCCAAGGGGAACAACTTCACAGGTGTGTTTCTTGGTTACGTAGTGTGTAAGTTGGGTTTTATTATATACAGATGTATAGAATGCTATTTTACAGATTAGGTTAAAGTCTGTGTGGTATGTGATCGCCATCTTCCATTTTACAGTTTAAGATGTTTACACAGTGTGTAGTGAATTAAATTACTTAAACATTCACTTACAAATCCTATCAGGATAACTTATGTTAGCTATGTGGGTAGCATTAGCAGTGAAGATTGTGAAGCTTTTAGAAAATTCCTTCAAATTTATCCCAGAAATCCTGTCAGGTTAGCTTATGTGAGCTACGTGCGTAGCATTACCAGTGAAGATTGTGAAGCTTTTAAAAAATTCCTTAAACGTTATCCCAGAAATCCTGTCAGGTTAGCTTATGTGAGCTACGTGGGTAGCATTAGCTGTAAAGATTGTGAAGCTTTTAGAAAATTCCTTCAACTTTATCCCAGAAACCCTGTCAGGTTAGCTTATGTTAGCAATGTGGGTAGCATTAGCAGTGAAGATTGTGAAGCTTTTAGAAAATTCCTTAAACTTTATCCCAGAAATCTTGTCAGGTTAGTTTATGTTAGCTACGTGGGTAGCATTAGCAGTGAAGATGGTGAAGCTTTTAGAAAATTCCTTCAACTTTATCCCAGAAATCCTGTCAGGTTAGCTTATGTTAGCTACGTGGAGTGCATTAGCTGTGAAGATTGTGAAGCTTTTAGAAAATTCCTTAAACGTTACACCAGAAATCCTGTCAGGTTAGCTTATGGCTTATGTGAGCTACGTGGGTAGCATTAGCAGTGAAGATTGTGAAGCTTTTAGAAAATTCCTTAAACGTTACCCCAGAAATCCTGTCAGGTTAGCTTATGTTAGCTACGTGGGTAGCATTAGCTGTGAAGATTGTGAAGCTTTTAGAAAATTCCTTAAACTTTATCCGAGAAATCCTGTCAGGTTAGCTTATGTGAGCTACGTGGGTAGCATTAGCTGTGAAGATTGTGAAGCTTTTAGAAAATTCCTTCAACTTTATCCCTTAAATCCTGTCAGGTTAGCTTATGTTAGCTACGTGGGTAGCATTAGCAGTGAAGATGGTGAAGCTTTTAGAAAATTCCTTCAACTTTATCCCAGAAATCCGGTCAGGTTAGCTTATGTGAGCTACGTGGGTAGCATTAGCTGTGAAGATTGTGAAGCTTTTAGAAAATTCCTTAAACGTTACCCCAGAAATCCTGTCAGGTTAGCTTATGTTAGCTACGTGGGTAGCATTAGCTCTGAAGATTGTGAAGCTTTTAGAAAATTCCTTCAACTTTATCCCTTAAATCCTGTCAGGTTAGCTTATGCTAGCTACGTGGGTAGCATTAGCAGTGAATACTGCTATTTTAAATTAATTAATTAATCAACATTTCTTCAGAAATCCTGTCAGGTTAACTTTATGTTAGCTATCTGGCTAGCTATCTAGCAGTGCAGATTTTGTACACTTTTAAAAACTGCTTGAAGAACATAAGCATTTATAAATTGTAAATAGAGATGTGTTGAAGTTACATGCCTATCTATGAATGCTAATGATTTCCTTCTTCCACGAAGACATGTCCACATTCTAGTCTGTTGTTTCAACAAAGCACTTTTAGCTGCTTCCTTTAAAAGTTGTATACTAATAAAGTCATGTTAAAACAATAACTTTAATGTATTTTCTTATTGTGTTTTTCTAGCATTGACCCCAGCAACCGGTGAGTTTGCTAATCCATTTGGACTTTGCTATCTATTAATGAGAAATTAATGAGCTGCACTGAAACAGTCATGTAACCGGATCTTAATTCCTGCTGTCTTGCCAGAATATGTGCGCAGTATCTCACTTCCTGTTCCGGTGGTGGTTGAGGACACGAGCAGCAGCAGTGAATATGGCTCGGTCTCTCCAGACAATGAGCTGAGCACCAACCCCTTCGTCTTCAAGCCCAGCATCAAGTGCCTTAGTGAGAGAGAGGTCAAAGGGCATCGCTCGCTCTTCCTCAGGTGACTAGAGAGAGGAGTAGAAACTGTAGATAGAGACACCTTTGAGATTTGACATGTAAACTACAGTGGTGTGAAAAAGTGTTTGCCCCCTTCCTCATTTCCTGTTCCTTTGCATGTTTGTCACACTTAAGTGTTTCGGAACATCAAACCAATTTAAACAATAGTCAAGGACAACACAAGTAAACACAAAATGCAATTTGTAAATGAAGGTGTTTATTATTAAAGGTGAAAAAAAATCCAAACC